>JAODAL010013544.1:0-90889 GCA_025379985.1 Phyllomedusa bahiana
TCTACGGGTAACAAAGGGGGGGCAAATTTCTGGCTAAAAAGGGGGGGGATCTCCCTAACAAAGGGGGGCCCTCTACCCCGGCAACAAAGGGGGGGGGCACCTGGGTACAGAGGGGGGTCCTACTGGCTACAAAGGGGGGATCTAACCGCCCGTAAGGGGGACTACCCGGTTATGGAGGGCTACACCGGCATAAGGCATCTACCTGGGTTTCTTTCCCAAAATCGTTTGTAGTTAGGCGGGGGGGTGTGGCTTTTTTAAGGATTTGGGCACACCAACAAGTGGGCGTGTCCCTGCCCGCCCTCAAGTCCCCTCTTTTCACTTTTCAAAAGTTGGCAACTATGGGTTACATGCAACTACAACTCCCAGCATTCCCTACCAGCCCTTTTCTGCGGGGGGCTAAGCGCAAACAAGGTCGCAGGCTTAACAACTTCTGACAACCTTGGAAAAAAAACTCCCAGCTGCCCGCTGTCCAAGTTTTAAAAACTACAACTCCCGTTTTCCAAATTGTAACCAACCTCTCCACACTCCCAGTGCCCCCTGCTGTCCCTGTACTACCCACACACCCACGCCCCCGCGTCCCTGTACAACCCCACACTTCCAAACGCCCCCTGCTGTCCCTGTACACCACCACCCCCAGCCCCCCTGCGTCCCTGTACTACCACACATCCCCACGCCCCCCTGTCCCTGTACAGCCCAACACTCCCCTGCCCCCTGCTGTCTCTGTACACACACACTCTCCAGCGCCCCCTGCTGTCCCTGTACTACCACACACTCCCAAAGGGCCCCCCGCTTCCCCTTAAATACCACCCCCCCCCCCCCCCCCAAAAGGGGGGGGGGGCCCCCCCCCCCCCTTTTTTTTTTTTTGGGGGGGGAAAAAATTTTTAAAAACACCACCAAAATTTTTCCCCCCCCCTGTCCCGGTTTTTTTCCTTTCCACACCTTCCAGTGCCCCCGCGTCCCGTCTCCAACATTCCCCACCCCTGCTGTCCCCGTCTACCACACCTCCAGCGCCCCCCTGCTGTCCCTTTTACTTTCCCCCCCCCCCAGGCCCCCCCGCTGTCCCTGAAATACCCCACACTCTCCAGCCCCCCTGCTTCCCTGTACCCACTACACTCCCCGGCCCCCTGGTCCCTGTACAGCAACACATCTCCAGGGCCCCCCTCATGTCCCCGATACCCCCACCCTCCGCGCCCCCTGCTGTCCCTGTACTACCACATACACTCCAGCGCCCCCTGCTGTCCCTGTACTTGCACACACTCTCCAGCGCCCCCTGCTGTCCCTGTACTACCACACACTCTCCAGCGCCCCCTGCTGTCCCTGTACTAGCACACACTCTCCAGCGCCCCCAGCTGTCCCTGTACTACCACACACGCTCCAGCGCCCCCTGCTGTCCCTGTTACACACACCCCCCCAGCGCCCCCTGCTGTCCCTGTACACAAACACTCCCCACGCCCCCCGCTGTCCTGAAATACCGTCTCTCCACACCCCCACACCCCCCTGCTGTCCCTGTACTACCAAATCCAGGCCCCCCTCGCCCTGTACTACCACCTTCCCGGCCCCCGCTGTCCCCGTACACCAACCTCCCCCCCCCCTGCTTGCCCTGTACTAACGCCCACTCCCCAATCCCCCCCCGCTGTCCCTGTAAAAAAACCGCACACACTCCCCCGTGCCCCGCTGTCCTTTCTCCACAAACTCCCACCCCCCCTGCTGTCCTGTACTACAAACCCAACCCCCAGCGGCCCCCCCCCTGCTTCCTGTACAGCACACACTTCCAGCGCCCCCTGCTTCCCCTGAAATACACACCCTCCGGCCCCCCCTGGGGGGGGGTGTCCCCTGTTTTAGCCAACTCTCCAGCGCCCCGCTGCCCCGTACTACACAACTCTCCCCCCCAGCCCCCCCCCCCCTTGCGTCCCCCGTACTCACACACCTCCGCGCCCCCTGCGGGCCCTTATGCACACAAATCTCCACCCCCCTTGTCCCTGTAATAGCACACACTCTCCAGCCCCCTGCTGCCCTGTAAATAGCAACCCCTCTCCAGCGCCCCCCCCTGTCCCTGTACTAGCACACACTCTCCAGCGCCCCCTTCCCTCACAACTCTAGGCCGGGGGATTTCCGGGCGTTTGGTTTCATCAAAACAAACCCCCCCACCCCCCAAAACCCCCCCCAACCCCGGCGTCGCCCCGCCCATGTGACCACGTGAGCGGCCAAGTGACCATGACGTCAGCGGGCTGCTGTAGCGGCTGCTCTCTGGCATCTGGAGCAGTGTGAGCCTGGCTCCTTCCATGGGCGGCTCGGGACGCGGAGTGCCCCCTGGGGGCCCCCTGCTGGTGACATGCCTGCCCGGGGGAGCCGCCGCCGCCGCTGGTGACATGCCTGCCGGAGCGCTGCTGCTGCCAGGAGGGTCGCCCCCGGCTCGTGAGCTCCTGTGATGAGGATGTCTCTGCAGAGCTCTGCTGGATGTGCGGAAGAGGAGCCGGAGGAGAGACAGCGGGACAAGCTGCCACCCATCCTGTGCGCGGCCGCCTCCTCCGGGGTAACTAGTGTTGTGCATGCTGGCTCCTGTCTGCTGCTGCTGGGTCGGGCGGGTGGCGGCGGCCCCGTGCAGGTGCTCCCCCTGCGCTCTGTACAGCGGTGCGGGGACGGACTCTGCCGAGCTCTCCGGACGGCGGTCACCTCCTGTCATCACTGGTAGCTGCCTAGGAGCAGTGCTACATCCCCGGCAGCCAGAAGGCGGGCGACTTTATACAGTGTTTTTTAGGCCCTTTTTATGGGCCCTACTTTGGGTTATACGGTGACCTGAGCTGTCTGCGCCGTTAAGGGCCCCGGGGGTTTTGGCCCCTTTGGGTCTGCGCCTTTTAAACGGCGTCCTGAGTGTCTGCGCCGTTAAAAACGGCGCCTAGCTGTCTGCCCTTTACGGGGCTTTTTCCCCTTTTCGGTCTCCCCGAAACCCCGGGGAAAAAACGGGCCGAGCTGTCTGGGCCGTTACCCCTTGTTGGCCTTATCGGGGGGGTTTTTTGCCCTTAAAACCTGCATGATACCTCACAATTTTTGATCTCTTATTTCCGGCTAGAGAACGGCCTCTCACCTAAAATTTGGGGGTTTGGCAAAGGTGACCAGGGGCCACTCTTAAAATGTCTTTCAAAAAAATTGTTCATGCATACTCGGTCTTTGGGTACTTTTAAGCAACCCCAAGGGTGTCCCCCAATGTAGGGGGGGGTGTGACAGGGTTTTTTGGGAGGTGGGGGTTTAGAGGCTGGCCCCGTGCTGTATTCAGTCAATGAAAAAAATTTGGGGCCCAAAAACCCATTTAAACTTAAATTTTTTTTCTAAATTTTGGGGGGTTTTCAACAGCCATTTTAATTTATATACTAATAATGATGGGGCCCGTAAAATTTTTCCCGGATTAAATGGGGGTTTTTGTATAACACAAAATTGGGAATATGCATTAAACCAAATTTGACCAGGCAAAAGTATGGGACCCCAACAAAAAGTGACATTAATATTTTGTAGATCCTCCTTTTGCAAAAAACAACAGCCTCTAGTCGCTTCCTGTAGCTTTTAATCGGTTTCCTGGATCCTGGATGAAGGTATTTTTGGCCATTCCTCTTTACAAAACAATTCAAGTTCAGTTAAGTTTGATGGTCGCGAGCATGGACAGCCCGCTTCAAAGTATCCCCCAGATGTTCAATGATATTCAGGTCTGGGGACTGGGATGGCCATTCCAGAACATTGTAATTGTTCCTCTGCATCAATGCCTGAGTAGATTTGGAGCTGTGTTTGGGATCATTGTCTTGCTGAAATATCCATCCCGGCGTAACTTCAAATTCATCACTGATTCTTGTACATTATTTGAAGAATCTGCTGATACTGAGTTGAATCCATGCGACCCTCAACATTAACAAGATTTCCGGTGCCGGCATTGACCACACAAACCCCAAAGCATGATGGAACCTCCACCAAATTTTACCAAGTGTTTTTCTTGGAATGCTGTGTTTTTGGGACGCCATGCATAACGCCTTTTTGTATGACCAAACAACTCAATCTTTGTTTCATCAGTCCACAGGACCTTCTTCCAAAATGAAGCTGGCTTGTCCAAATGTGCTTTTGCATACCTCAGGCGGCTCTGTTTGTGGCGTGCTTTCAGAAACGGCTTCTTTCGCATCACTTCTCCCATACAGCTTCTCCTTGTGCAAAGTGTGCTGTATTGTTGACCGATGCACAGTGACACCATCTGCAGCAAGATGATGCTGCAGCTCTTTGGAGGTGGTCTGTGGATTGTCCTTGACTCTTCTCACCATTCTTCTTCTCTGCCTTTCTGATATTTTTCTTGGCCTGCCACTTCTGGGCTTAACAAGAACTGTCCCTGTGGTCTTCCATTTCCTTACTATGTTTCTCACAGTGGAAACTGACAGGTTAAATCTCTGAGACAACTTTTTGTATCCTTCCCCTGAACAACTATGTTGAACAATCTTTGTTTTCAGATCATTTGAGAGTTGTTTTGAGGAGCCCATGATGCCACTCTTCACAGGAGATTCAAATAGGAGAACAATTGCAATTGCCACCTTAAATACCTTTTCTCATCATTGGATACACCTGGCTATGAAGTTCAAAGCTCAGTGAGGTTAGAAAAACCAATGTTGTGCTTCAGAAAGTCAGTAAAAAGTAGTTAGGAGTATTCAAATCAATAAAATGATAAGGGTACCCAAATTTTTGCACCAGTCAAAATTTGGTTTAATGCATATTGCACATTTTGTGATTTGTACAATTAACCTCATTTCAATCCGGAAATATTACTGTGTCCATCAGTTATTAGATATATCAAATTGAAATGGCTGTTGCAAACACCCAAATATTTAGAACTAAAAATGATTAAGATTAATAGGGGTGCCCAAACGTTTTCATATGACTGTATTTGGGCATGGCTAGACACATGGCCTCTTGGGCTGTCGTGTGTCTGGGCATGGCTAGAGGCATGGCCTTGTGCTGTCATGTACTTGACTGTGTATATCCTCATGTTGTTGGTCGTGTTATAGGGAATAGCAGAGAGTTATTTGCAGGGCTGTGGAGGCGGAGTCATGGAGTCAGTGCCTATTTTGCAGGAGTCGGAGTCGCCATAAAATGGACCGACTCCAACTCCCAAAATATATAATAAGTTGGTCCAGTTAGTTCGATGCAAAGAGCAAGAGGCATTGGGTCCGGCCAGTGCTACTTCTCCCATATCTTCAGCCTTATCACATGAGGAGTGTAATTGATGACATGGAGCAGGCAAAGCGTTGCCCCAGGGGAAACGATTCTGCTCCCAGGGCAAACAGGTTTCAGAAAAATTTTTCACCTGTTTTCAAAGAAGTAGAAGAGTTCAACCATTCATCAAAACTGGCTGAGGCAATTCCTTTATATCCTAACATTGTTAGAGATGTTGCCCCTGTGGTCACCGCTTTACCCCCAACCCAAGTTAGTGTAGAGAGGCCGTTCTCTAGCCTGGAAAGAATGAGATCAGATGTGAGGTCATGTATACAGGATCTGATGGAGGCAATACTATTTCTCACAACAAATTCAGAGACTCCACAAATGTTCCTGCAGTGTCTTGCATATTTACAATTTTTTTGTGTTCTAAAGTCATATCCAATAAATATATTTTACACTGACAAGCAAAATGGTAACAATGTTTTGAACTTGTGATTTTCAGGCTCCGTATCTCTTCATCCACTACAGCTTTGTACATGAGGCTACTGTAATTTTATATACAGGCATCTTACCTATCTTATACATAAATCTGACTTGGAAGTATTTAGCATCTGCTTAGTTCTGCAGATTCTTGTCATTCTTGTCATAGTTGCCAACTTTTGAAAGTGGGAGATTAGATGGGGCGGCAAGAAATTTGCATGATAACCCCCATCTTGTTGGTGCTCCACACCCCTTAAAAAATCCACACCCACTCTGCCTAACTGCATAATGGCTCTGGAAGAAAGCCAGGTAGTAGCTCCTTATAGCCAGGTAATAGCCCACTCTAGCCAGGTAGTAGCTCCTTATAGCCAGGTAGTAGCTCCTTATAGCCAGGTAGTAGCTCCTTATAGCCAGGTAGTAGCTCCTTATAGCCAGGTAATAGCCCCCTTTAGCCAGGTAGTAGCTCCTTATAGCCAGGTAGTAGCGCTTTATAGCCAGGTAATAGCCCCCTCTAGCCAGGTAGTAGCCCCTTATAGACAGGTAGATGCCCCAGTGCAGCCATGTAGTGCCCCCTATGGCAAAATAAAGATAAATAATAAAAATTCTAACCTCTACAGGTTTCCCTGCAGCGCGTCAATTCGACATCTCTGGGGGGTGGCGGGGCTGCGACGAGGAGACTCGGCATCGCAGGGGATGTGAGTACATCCATGCTTCACACCCCCTGCAACGATGAACTGTACGTACAGCGCTCACCGAACATACATACAGGGGAAAAGGGAGGAGGGGGAACGACCCCTCCTGCCTCCTCCCTGTACGAGCAGCTGCACAGTGTCAGTGAGAATCGCGCTGACGCTACTCTGGCGCCGCAGTAATTTAAAGAACGCCTGCTGGTGGCGGGAGGTTCGCCGACTCTTCCGGGGGGAGGGGCGGGAGGTAACCCTCATTAGCGAGAACCCCCCCCCTCCCCGTCTAAATCGGGAGCGTTGGCATGTATGATGTGTATGGCCCCTGTTAATAGAAGGGGGCAGATCATATGTAACGAGCATTATGCAGCTCTGGTCTTGTGCTGTTCTCCCCATCCGCCTCCAATGTAAAATACAAGCTGTATCAGCACCCATTCAATTAGTACATGTGCGATGTGGAATGCTGGCACTTGTAGTTGTGAAGCTAGAAGTGCCAGTATTCCACACCACAGATGTACTAAACAGCATCCATACAATTAACACGTGCTGCTGTGGCATGCTGACACTTGTAGTTCCATAGTCCACAGCAGCTAGTAGCTACGGAGCTACAAGTAGCAAGCCAGTAGGAAACGAGAAAGGCGACGAGTAGCAGACGATGTCTAACGGGGTTGTCCAGTCCCTATCGAAAAAACTAATCGTAAGCTGCTGTTGCCCAAAAAGAAGGGGGGGGAAAAACCTATGCTCAACTGCAGTTTACTAGTTGTTTTTTTTTTTTATTAGGCACTAGACAACCCTTTTCAGTCCTTTCTCTCGCTTTGTGTGTGTCTGGTACTATGGAGACATGTATGTGTGTATAATGTAGATACAAAATGACCGTTTCAATTATCTAATTAGAGAGTTTTTAGCTTCACACAAGTGTTTTTTTTTTTTTTTTCCAGAAATGCACAGCATTAAACTGCCTTCAATGCTGTGCATTTCTGAAAAAAAAAAAACACAAAAAAACACACTGTGTGAAAGCACTCTAAGGCCTCGTTCACACGGCTTATTCTGGGACTGATTGCAGCCGTACTGCGCGCCGTATTTTCGCTGCAGTACGACTAATCCGTCCCAGTAACTACGGTAATCCACAGTTCTCATAGAGAACTATGGATTCCGTCGCTCCTCCCCGCTCGGCGAACCCGCCGCGGGGGGAGAAAGTGACATGTCAATTACTAGCGGCGTATACGCACCGTAGATAATGAGTCTATGGAGCGGACGAGCTGCCGGCCCCCCGCCTCCCCTGCACGGCTGCCGGCGTAATTGCGGGGCGAAATCCGTCCCCGCAATTACGTTGGCAATAAGCCGTGTGAACGAGGCCTAAGACTTTTCAGAACTGCTATATTTTTAAATGCTCTGTATCCCGATAAAAGGTTGTGCAGTTAGGCTGTATTTGTTATAGAAAGTAGGCTTAAAGCGGTTTTCGCAGTACAGGCTTTCATGGGCAACTTAAGCTTTCTCTTTCTTGCAGCTTCAAATCCAGGGGTGTGTCTCTCCTCCCAGTAGGCATGTCTTCCCTCACTGAAGACTGATGACATAATCACTCTGTGTGAGCAGTGGAAGGGAGAGGATGTCACAGCTCTGCAGACCTCACATTTGTTTAATCATTTTAGGCTGTATGTATAACTGTTTACACCAATGTAGGTGTTTTGGTTACAAGGAGCTTGTGGAGGGAGGTGACAGCTCTCCAGGCTTGAGAACTGACCATTGTAGGAGGTCTGCAGAGCTGTGAAATCCTCTCTGTGTATCAGGCTGTGTTGTATGGGGTGGGGGGAGTGTGAATCTAGCATCTAGAGACTCAGTAATTGCCCAGATACTTCACATAAAGCCGTCGCTGGGAGAAGGGGCATAGAGGAGCTCATGCAGCCATTGTTACAGAGCTCAGGGTGCTATGAAAGATAATGAGAACACAGATAGTAGCCATTTTCACTTTCATTTTACACAGCTCATAGAGAGTGTAGTCAGCTAATCACAGCACAGGTGGTGTCCCCCAACAGGGCTGAATGAGATATCAGACAGCCAGTCACAGAAACGGGGCGTGGCCCGACCAGAAATGGCTCTAGACATGCACCGATTAGCTCAAAGCTGCTATACGAAATGATTTAGGTAATGCAAACCATTTCAAAAGTGCTTTTTTTTAGTGTCCCCATCATTAGAGATATGATCTTGGTAGTGAGAAAACCCATTTAAGTGACTTTTCTACCATATTTTCCAAATCTCTGCTTGCTGTTAATGAAAAGAATCCTTTTTTGTTTGGGTGAAGTAGGGACAGGGCTCTTTGTGCAGCATTATGAACGATATGGGTGCTATGTATTCAACAGCAAAAAAGGAAATCATGAGAACTAGTGCGGACCTGATCTTGCGCACGTGAGGATGTATTACAATCAGGGCTGTGGAGTCTGGGTCGGTGAGCATTTGGCAGGAATCCGAGTCGGAGCCAGTGTCGTTATAAAATGGACTGACTCTGACTCCCAAAATGTATAATAAATTGGTACAGCTAGTTCAATGCAGTGCCAAGAACAAGAGAAATTGGGTCTTGCCAGTGCTGCTGCTCCCATATCTTCACCCTCATCAGACGAGGGGTTTAATTTTGAAAAGTATTTGGATGACATGGAGCAGGAAAAGCGTTACTGCAGGGGAGAAGGTTCCGCAAACAGACTGACAAGATTTCTTTATACCCTGGCATTGTTAGAGATGTTGCCCCTGTGGTCACCGCTTTGCCACCAACCCAAGTTAGTGTAGAGAGGCCGTTCTCTAGCCTGGAAATAATGAGATCAGATGTGAGGTCATCAATGAAAGATCTGATGGAGGCGATACGGTTTCTCAGAACAAATTCAGAGACTCCACCAATGTTGTTCAGGACGTTTTTGTTGAAAACTTTTTTTCCCTCTTCCTGCAGCGTTTTGCATATTAACAATTTATTAAAGTTTTTTTGTATTCTAAAGTTATATCCAATAAATAATATTTTACATCGACAAGCAAAAGGGTAACAATGTTTTCAACTTGTGACTTTCAGGCTTTGTCTCACCATCCACTACAGCTTTAAATGTAAGACTCCCATCATTTTATAGACATTCTTCTTGGCTCTCATTCATAACTTTGACCTGCAACTATTTAGCTTTGCTTAGTTCTGCAGATTTTGTCATGTAACTGCATTGTTACTGTTTTGCTCCTGGTGGTGGGACAATTTTCTTCTTGTTACTACAAATTACAACCTGTTCTTGCATTCCCTAATAGCTCAGTGTGTTATTAGGCTGATTCCCAAGCGAAAGGTCATGGGTTCGAGCAGCAATGAAGAAGATTTTCCAAGAAAAGAGAAGCAGCATCATCCAGCTCATCGATAGCGTCTCTCTGGGGCAAGAAAATTGTGCATCGTGTGAGGCCCTGACAGCTAGAAGAATATGGAATGAAGTCCATCCATTCAGAAGCCAAGAGGTGACGTCCAGGGGAAATATCAGTCAGCAAGTCGCTCATCACAAGGTCTATCAGTTCTAACACGACAGACACGGCAGGGGAGGCGGCTCGTAGGCTTCATAAGAGTGAGATCACAGACGTCCATGCAAGCACCGGGCTACACACATTACACAGGTCTAGACTGATGGCCCGAAAAAAAAGGAGAAGATGCCTTGACTTCAATCTCGTCATAAGAAGTGTTGGCAAAGAGTTTGCAAAAAAGTATGAAAAATGGAAAATTGGAAACGGGTGATTGGAGCGATGAGATGAAAGTCAATAACCGGTCTCTGATGGGGGCAAATGGGGTTGGAAGAATCAAGGGAAAAGGGGCGAACGGATCAGGAAATTAAAGAACTTGTCAAGTTCTGTGGAAGAAGCCTGATGATATGGGGATTTACAGCCAAAGATGTTGGATACTTGACTAGGATTGATGTTGATCTCAATGCTGAGCTATATGTGAGTGTCCTGCAAGATGAGTTACTTCATACACTCAAGTACTATGGGTATGAAAAGGACGACATAGTGTCCAGCAGGACAACGACCTGAAGCAGATGTCAAGGTTGTTGAAGATGAGTTCCATGACTGCAGTAGAGATGCTGTTTTTGGCCTCCACAGTCCCCCGGGCCTCAACCCAATCCAACACTTGTGGGTAGAGTTGAAGGAAAAGCTGTATTTGTATCCAAGTCCAGTCTGCACCAACATTGGGAATGTGTAGAAGAGACCTGGGATCAGATTTTGGTCAAAACATTTTCTGAATCTGATCCAGAGCCCAGAAGGATCCAGGCAGAGCTGAAAGCCAAAGGGGGATTTACCAAATACTAACAAAATTTACATTTTCATTTTTATGAGTAAAACAGTAACAATGCAGTTACAGGAAAGAATCTGCAGAACTAAGCAGATGCTAAATACTTGCAGGTCAAATTTATGTATAAGATAGGTAAGATGACTGTATAAAATGATGGTAGTTTTATGTACAAAGCTGTAGTGGATGGTGAGATATGGAGCTTCAAAGTCAGAAGTTAAAAACATTGTTACCCTTTTGCTTGTCAGTGTCTGTTCTACATAAATAGCTTGATTATTGTATCATAATAAGGTGATAAAAAGCCTCTTGTTACCATTTTACTACAGTAAAGTTATCACTTAAACATGCGCCGAGTATAAGGGAGCCAGGAATCGGAGTCAGGAAAATTGAGGAGTCGGAGTTGGAGTCAGAGCTTTGGTTTGCTGACTCCACAGCCATGATATCATATTACTACTATTTATGTATTCTTGCATACATAAAAATTAATGATTAAACATATATTATGTCAGTTGACCAGTATCTTGGGTGGTGTCTTTGAGTGTTGATTTTTATCATCTAGCATGTGCTATATATTGTATGATATTATATTAATAAAGTTAAAATTTGTTATATGACATATTGGGAATTTTTGGGGTTTTTAATCAAAAGCCACATTATTTGCAAATAGCCACATATAAGTGATTAAAAGAACAAATAACTAGATCTGGAATCTTTTATAACCGCACCATGTTAAATGCAGAAACTGTAGGCGGTGAAACGCAACCACTCCCTGTGTCCTCACCGTTAGGCTGGGTTCACATGGTGTATAGTGAGTGGCATGTACTTCTAAAGCGCTCCGGCCCCCATTCACCCTGCCTCTCCCCCTCCCAGGGGTATACGTCAGGAAATCCTAAAGGTATGTGCACACGGCTTATTTTGGAGTGTACTGTGGGAAAATGCGCCCCATAATTATGGTAATCCATAGCTCTCATAGAGAAGTATCGATTACGCCTCCTCCCCGCTCGGACAATATGCTGTGATATGTTGCTATGGGCAACAAAAAAGTCTTAGGGTATGTTCACACGGCGGCTCTGGGCGCGGTTTTGGCCGCGGGTTCTCACGCGGTTTCCACGGCCAAAACCGCGCCCAGTTTATGAACATGGTTTCCTATGGGAAACCGCGTTAATAAACACACACCGCGGGTTTGGCTGCGGCTTTGGGGCCGCGGCCTTGCCCCGTGTGTTGGAGAAACTCTCTGTCAATTCTTGCCCGGGAGTTCCAGCGCGGCGGGGGCAAACCCTCTCCGCAAACCCGTGTCGGGAGACGCAAGTTTGCGGCGAGGGTCGGACGAGGTTTTGGCCGTGGCCACAACCTCCGTGTGAACGAGGCCTTCTACCTAGACAGTTTTCATAGATGTCATTGTGGATATTTCTGAACTGTTCAGTTTTCAGTCAAGCCAAAAACGATATCTGTGCCATGTTAATCCAACTCATTGATGACCTTCCTCTATCTTCACCTTCTACATTGCTGGGCATGTTCTCTGTGTGATCTTTTCCTTGTCACCCATTATGCAATGTATGAATGGGGCTGCGCCATTTTTGTGCTGTTCTTTGAGCCAAATAAACGGTCTTAACCCTGTTCTATAGATGTATGAACCATCATGCGCCAGGACACGACACTTTTGAATGCGGGGGCGTATTGCGCCAGAGTCGTCATACAAATCCATACCAGTTACATGGCTGAGACTACTTTTGGCATAGAACAGGACACGTTTATAAAATGCTGTGAGACACTCTCATACATACTGTGGGATGATACATTATTAAAAACAGAGGTAGAACTGGAGAGTAGGTGCCAGGTTCATACATGTCCCCCAATTTGTCCATGGTATGAGAGTCGGAGTTTTGTCATTTGGGCCTCCAAAAAATGTAAGGTTTAAAATACAGATGTTTGTTCTTCTATCCAAACACGACTGTGGTATCTATTCAGTTATGCAGGAGTTATGCCCTAACCCGATCGGCTCTCCGGCAACCCGATTGCAGAAGCAGGGTGGTGATAGTGCATTATTCTGCAATACATTAATATTGCAGAATACTGTACAAGTGATCATAACCCCCTTGTGGTCAAGTAGCCAAGGGCGACTAAAATTACAAGTAAAAAAAAAATAAAATAAATAAATACTCCCCTCCCGTTCTCCAATTTTAACCAATTAAAAAAAACTTAAAACTTAATTTAATGCAACTGTAAAGGTCGATTAATATATAACCTTATATAACCCACACAGTGAGTGCCATAGAGAGATTGTCCCACTACAAGGATTGCTTTTTATGTTAAAGATCTTGCAAAAACAAATCACTTTGCAATATATGTCCATTATCAGTGTCCTACCTATTCTGAGATATCCCCTCTAGTATGGGCGGCATCAGCTCCTCAGGTCACTATAACTACAGACTTGTTTGATCTCTCCTGATAGGCTGCCAGCACTGGTTGCTATAGCTACAGACCTGGCTTCTACTGCAGCCTAGTGAAAGCCAGTAAACACACTCCTGAATTCAAAATGAAACTAAGAAAACAGGGCTGAGGTAAAATGAATCAATGTAGTGAGACAACCCCTTTAATACCCAATACATTTTTATTTTTTGGGATTCTCCTCCCCAAAAATTTGTATAAAAAGTGATCCACACTTCCCTCTGCAAAAAGCAAGCCCTCGTCCCCCGGTCCATAGACAGAACGATAAACCAACGTTATTGGTCTCTGAAAGTAGTGATGCAAGCTGAATGTGACTTGTGGACACTTCCGTCCTATACTATGAATTTCTCATGTTTCTTGTAGTCTAGAGCATGTTGTGTCGAATTGCATCTAACTACATCAATTAGTGTGAAAGTCCTAAGTAAAGCTTTGGGGGCAATGTAAACCTAGTATGGGAACTGACCGCTCTGTGCCACACACATAGCAGACCTTATGGAGAATGTGCGGATTGCTAGCCTTTAAGACCAGTCTGCCTTCAGCCATTATTTCTTATGTTAAAGAGCTTTATGTTGCCTGTAAATCATTTAGCTCATGGCTTTAAATGGCTCACACACACACACACACACGTAACATCAAGTTAAAATGCCCCCTTGTTTTCCTTCTTTCGTAGCATGTGTAGTAGGAAAGTTATGGTGGGTTGCTATGGGAAGCAGTGGTGGAATGCTCCTGCAGTCACTACTTGATTGATCGTGTTAGCTCATCTCCCTAACATGAAAATGTTGGACTGCATAGCTGGAAAAACAAACTAACTGAAGAAAGTGTTATTAGCAGATGTACCCATAAAACTCACTTATCAGCCGGTGTCATTCCTCCTGCACCTATGCTACTTTCATGGGAAAGCCTCCTGCACAGGGCTCAGCTGTACGTAAGGACGTGCTACATATATACATGTATACTACCCTGTTTCCCTGAAAATAAGACGGTGTCTTATATTAATTTTTGCTCCTAAAGATGAGCTAAGACTTAGGGGATATCTTATTTTTCCACAAATAAATTATAGCTTGCTATACTAGTGTGTGTGTGTATATGTATGTGTGTGTGTGTGTGTGTGTGTGTATATATATATATATATATATAATCTTAGAGTTTAGAGTTGCAAACCATACACTTTGTCTCCTATCCTGGGATGTTCGGGACCTGTGGTGACATCAGTCACATGACCTCCCTGCACAGGTCCTTCATCCCTCTGCTAAGACAATATGTCCCAGGACTGTTTCTCGGGGTGGGCAAGGGCTTGGGAACACCCACTCCCCCACCTTTCTCTCTGCCTGCCCTTAGGGAAGGCCCTGTGTATGGGGGGGGTTTAGCAATGATTTCCGCTAAGCAAATTGTTTTAATTTTGGGGAAGGGTTTTAAAAAAAAAAAACGCCCCTTGGGCTTATTTGCGGGGGTGTCTTATTTTCTGGGCAACACAGTAGAATAGCTTTGTAATACAACATCCAGTGGAGCACACCACAGTTTGTCTTTCTGTCATATTAAAAATAGTTTCAAAAATTTGGGAAAGGGGATGTTCATAAATTTCGGCTTTCCCGGGCGTATTTCGGGGCCCCTGGTTTGCGCTGCATTTTGCCCTTTAAATACGGCCCCCAAAATTTCCCGTAAACATAGAACAAATTTCTAAAACCCCATCTTCCCCCCACGCGGGACAAAGAAGGGGGGCAAGTCAGTTTGCCGTGGACACGCGGGAAAAAGGGGGTGGAAAAAGGGGCCGGGCTCCTATCCCCCCGCACATTAGAAGTATGTACTTCTAAAACACTTGGTGCTTGAAACGCGCCAAAGTTCCGCCAAGTTTAAAGCCTTTAACATAGTCAAAAGGGGAAAAGACAGGGTCCCCTTTAGTTCCCCTGCTAGGGCCCAAAAGTGATGGGCCAGGGGTGGGGGCAAAAAACTCCCTAAGTACAAGTTTTTTCCCTTTTAATTTAAAAGGGGTTTTTCCTTTCTTGCCAAATGTTGGGGTTTTCATTTGCGGGGCATACCCTTTCCAAATTTCCCTTTTTCCCGACCCCCATTTTAAAATCTTCATTTTGAAAAAAGACCCCGTCACGGTTGGGAAAAAGGATCTCCATTTGTTCTATTTGGGAAATTGTGGGGAAAAGTTGGGGTTTATGTGTTCTGAAATCCAAAAGAGAGGAGGGGAGTAGTTCCAAAACAAGACCTATTTTTTTTTTTTTTAAAAAAAAAAAAAAAGATTTTTTTTAGGCCCCCTCCAAGATGATTCGGGTCCCAGGGATTTGGGCCCACCAGGATATTCATTGATAACATAACCTTTTTGACATCAAAGTTTGAGTTTGGGGAAAATTGCTTTTAAAGGAAAAAAAAACCTTTCCCCAAAAATGGTTTTCCCAGATTACAATCCCCCGAATCGGGTTACCAAAACAAATAAAAATTGAAATATTGTTACACTCCAAAACTGCATCCAGGCCCCTTATCAACTTGTTTAGGTAGTGCACCATTACCCAAAATCTTTCTTGGCCCAAAAAATAGGGGTTACCAACCAAGGTCTCCCCCTTTTCCCCAAAAATTTTTTTGGCTTTTTTGTTGTTTTTTTACCCCCACTGGGCCCTTAAACAAAAACCCGGGGGGGTAAATTTCCCCGGGCCCCGGGCCAAAAATTTTCGGGGGGCCCTTGGTTTTTAGCGGGGAAGCGAAAAAAAAACCGTTTTTGGGGCCGGCCCAAACCCCTTTCCGCCCCCCCTTTGACAGGGTTTTATTTTTTGGGGTAGCCGGGTTGCCGCCCGGGGGAATAAATTTCCTAAAAAGGTGGAAAAAAACCCATTTAAAGAAACTTTCCCCAAACCCGCCTCTGCCGGGAATCGCCGAACAGGGAAAAAGGGATTTTCGTTTTAAATGCCCGTTTTTTGGGATTCCTTTTAAATGAGGAAATGTTTTTCATTTACCGGTAAAGGTTTTTTCTGGGAAAACCCCCCTTAAAATTCCCCCCTTTTTTAAATTTTCCCCCCTTTGGGGGTTTCATTTCAGGCGGGTACTAATAACATTTGGGAAACAATTTAAAAAGTGACAAAAAAGGGGGACTAACAAATGGTACAGGGAAAGAGGTCCCTGCCCCCCGGGGGGCTTACAATCCCACAGGGGAGGGGGGGAAGGGGCAGAAGGTGAGGGGCCCGGGCAAGGGGGGTTTTTGGGGCAGAACAGTGGGCCCCCAAAGAAGTTTTGAACACCCGTCCAAGTTTAAAAAAAAGGGTTTTACAAGGGTAGAAAAAACACTAGCGTGCAGAAAGCCTTATGCCAAAAGTGAACAATTGTTGTGGCAGGGTTATAAAAATGTTAGCCCCTTTTTCTAACCTCTGCCTAATACTGGTCCCTCAGGTTTATATCCGTGCAGTAACTCACATTGTAGCCATCATTTCTGAAGAAATTGTGCGGAGGTGGCTAGCCAGTGTTGCTAGCTGCTGTTGAGCTGCATCAATGAGCAAAGAGATTTAGGTAACTCAATGGCGTACCAAATATCACCCTTTTAAAAAGGGTGTCCCTTCTCGTTTCATAGGAGCAGAATGAAAATAAAGCTGCTTTGCTCTGTCACTTCCTGGTCAAGCTGTCTGTAATTAGCATATGAGCTCTGTGTATTCACAGCTGCTGCCACCTGTGTTATGATGTCACTCCCTGCTGTCAGAACAAACGGCAGGGGGGAGAAGAACACAGGTCGGCCCATTGGGGGAACCAGAAGAGCCAGAAGGTGAAAAAACATTTGTAGCCCCTTAAAAAAAATGAACAAAGAATATTTTTGGGGAAAAAGTCTTCTTTTTGTGTTCCCTACATTAAAAGCAATTTTTGTAGCAAACAACCCTTTTAAGGAACGGGGGAAAGGGCCCAAATACTTGAAATGGCGGAAAACCCTGCCAATTGTTGAAATTTACCCCAAAATTTAGCTAGAACCTTACTGAATAGATGTACATGGTTTGGGCAGAAACCAAATGAGATAGACTATGATAGAAATAAGTATAAATCCAGGAGAAAAATAAAGCTGGTAAAAAGAATTTACCATAAGTTATTTAAAAAGGAAAAATCCACAAATAAAACCTGATGTATCAAACAGTGGTCCTAAAAAATGGGGGAGAAACCTTCTTATTCCAAGCTTTCTAGGAAATGCATCTCACACTATCTGTAAAAAAACAATAATATAGCAAATAGATAAGGAAGAACGCAGATGTTACGTTGGGGGTTTTCACTATAAAAAGTGTTTAGCCTTTTAGGAGTACATTATTACATAAGATATCATTCATAACGAACATTGAAGTGAATAACAATCATAAAACTCCTATAAGGGGGGGGCTAAGTGCCCGTCCCCACGGGATAGAACAAATCCCCTCGATTATCCCCCCGGTGTTTGCTTGTTTTGTGGGGGGGGCCACTTTCTTGCTGCTTGCTCTGTGTGGGAAGGTATTACAATACAGTGCACTCCAAAAAATTAGAATATCTTTAAAATTAGAGGGGTTTTCCCGGGGCTTCTTTAATTTTTATAGGCTACAAATGTATTAAAAACCCTTTTATTTTAGGTAAAGATCTATCAATATTGGTTTTTTCTTTTGACTTAAATTATTGATATCAATTATCTATTTTTTTGAGATGCGCTAGTATATGGGTTTTTCTGTTTGACTTAAATTACGGATGTAAATTAAATTGACTTATGCTCATTTTTTGAGACGCATTAGTAGGTGTGAATTGCCCCCATAATTTCATGCTGTCACTTCATATAGATGGATTCACGTTCCATACCTAAGCACCTACAGAAGGACAGGGGTGGGGTGTCTAGCACTGGTTTTGAAATAAAAGAGCAGTTACGAGCTGAGCCACGTCTCCTGTGGGAAGGTTGGGAGGGGGCAGGTTACACAAAAAGGCGTGTTTTTTTTACAAGCCACCAGAAAAAGCACTATGCGATCTCCCGCCTGCAAGCATCAGGGGTGTTTTGCCCTCTTATACGCCTGAAAGTGACCTCTGTGACACTTGTAAAGTTTTGCAACTCGTAAAAGATTTTAGCACGGGTTTTGGGAAAAACCAATGAAAACCCCAAATTCATTGGGGTGTCTGACTTTAAGAAAAAGCCATCGCTTGGGAATAGCTGCATATTGTCAGGCTTACCTGTTGTATGACAGGTGGCGCTGGAGTCTATTAGTGCCACCTGCTGGGTTGGAGTCAGGAGCCGCACAATTCACACTTCCTCATGATTGTAGATTTGTACAATATGAATTTCAGAGCCTCCTGTGTTCATGATTAGTGTTCTTCATCGTGCAACCAGGAGCTTTTGTGTTCCTCTGTGTTTGTAACTGCTCGGCAGGCAGCGTAGCACGCCATCCTCGCCACAATATGCCAAGCGGTTCGAGCAGCTCTGGTAACTAGAAGGCCTGCTCTGTCATTGTCAAGGCAAGCTGGAAATGGCAGGATTTAAGAAAAAACATTGATTTCTCGCGACAGGCGTCATATTTAATACAACAAATGTACTTTATTTAGTTTTTGGCTCTTACTAGAATACGGAGAAATGGGCTGCCTGCTAATAAAACTATAAATATCCACTAAAGACGGTAGAGCGATGCATGGATTTTAAGAACGTTACCAAAGGTGTGATTTATTTATTTTTTTATTCTATAACTTTTTAGGAAGAAATTGATTATTTTTCAGTTGAAAAAGACCCTTAAATGGATGTAGATCCCAGTGTGTAGATATGTATAGCTGAACTTTTTGGATGGTCAAGTAGACATTGTGGCCATTTGTAGAATCTCATACTAAGGGCTTGTCCCCACGGCACGGGTTTTCACCCGTATTTTCAGACGGTTTTTCGGTTTTGAAAACCGGGTGAAAACTTTTAGAACGGGCCTCTATGGAAAACCCGCGCAGCAGTCCCCATTGTACAGATTTTCCGCCCGGTGGTTTTTCAGGCCGCCGGCGGTGCGAAAAACATAGAACATGTTTATTCTCCCGACCGGTTTTTGGGCGGAATATGAACATGTCTATGTGAAGAGGGAAGGCTTTTCCCGCTAATCGCATGGCATGAAAACAGGACAAATATCGGTCGGATAAACTGACCGGTATTTGTCCTTTGCCGTGGGGATGTGGCCTAAGGGTGCATTCACACGGCAAGACACAAGTACCGGTCAGTTTATCCGACCGGTATTTGTCCGGTTTGTGTGCAGTGCACATGGCCGCAGGGGGGTGGCTTTTCTCCGCAATTAACGGAGAAAAGCCCTCCCCCTTCACATTCACAAGCACAGATTCTGTCTGAAAACCAGACGGAAGATTGTGCAAGCACAATTTTTTTTTTTACGGGCGGCCCGCAGGTGGAAAACCTGTGCAGTGAGGACTGCTGCACAGGTTTTGCATAGAGCACCATTGTGCTAATTTTCGGCCGGATTTTCAGACGGTGTGCAAAACCGCAAACCGCCTGAAAGACCGGCTGAAAACCCGTGCCGTGGGGACGCGGCCTACCTGTTCTGTGGTCCCTGGTTGATTACAATGTTGCTGACATATTTGCTGTGATTACATGTTGCAATAATGTGTCTTTGTAGAAGTGTTGATTACAAAGCTATGGGACCATGAAAAACTACTTTGGTGTAACAGAAGCAGGTATTGACTAGACCTTTCCATGTCGATCTGTCACATTGAGTCAGGGCTGGGACAAGGTATTCTAGTGCCCTAGGCAAATGAGGCACGAAGCGCCCCACCCAAAGGGAATTTCAGCCCACTCCATATCTTTTTGCGTCCCTCTTTCTGCCTGGGATGAAGTGACGCCCTAAGTGGTCGCCTACCCTCATCTACCCATCGTCCCGGCCCTGCATCAAATACCTGGTAAAGCCTCACTTTCACCGGAGATGTCTTTTGAAACCCCCTCCATGTCCTCTAGACCAGGGGTCCCCAACCGCCGGTCCGCGGACCGGCACCGGGCCTTAGCCCATCCCCTGCCGGTCTGCGGCGCCGGCTATACCAGATGCCGGCCACCCGCTGTCTTTAGTCCGGGCGGTTGGCATCTTGTCTGCACGGCCGCTGTAATCCGGCCGCGTAGATCTAGCAGCTGCACTCAGCGTGCGGCTGTATCATAGAGGAAGCAGGGACAGTTCTGTCCCTGCTTTCCCCATCGTTGTAGATGCGGAGCTCAGTGAGCGCCGTATCTACAGCGATGAGCGGTGCAGGGGGGATGATGCACAGTGATGTCACACCCCCCGCGCCGCTTGCTGCTGTCGGCTGTTGGGAGGAGGAGCTCGGCCGAGGATCCGGGAAAGGTGAGTGACTAATTACTTTTTTTTTTCCCTAGCTGTGGGGGGGGGGGGGGGGGGGGGGGGGGGGGGGGAGGGGGGGAAGCAGCTATCTATCAATATTACTGGGGGGCAGCTATCTATCAATATTACTGGGGGGCAGCTATCTATCAATATTACTGGGGGGGCAGCTATCTATCAATATTACTGGGGGGGCAGCTATCTATCAATATTACTGGGGGGGGCAGCTATCTATCAATATTACTGGGGGGCAGCTATCTATCAATATTACTGGGGGGGCAGCTATCTATCAATATTACTGGGGGGACAGCTATCTATCAATATTACTGGGGGCAGCTATCTATCATTATTACTGGGGGGCAGCTATCAATATTACTGGGGGGGGCAGCTATCTATCAATATTACTGGGGGGGCAGCTATCTATCAATATTACTGGGGGGGGCAGCTATCTATCAATATTACTGGGGGGGCAGCTATCTATCAATATTACTGGGGGGGCAGCTATCTATCAATATTACTGGGGGCAGCTATCTATCAATATTACTGGGGGGCAGCTATGTATCATTACTACTGGGGCAGCTATGTAGCATTACTACTGGGGCAGCCATGTAGCATTACTACTGGGGCAGTTATCCATGTATCATCACTACTGGGGCAGCTATCTATGTAGCATTACTACTGGGGCAGCTATCTATGTATCATCACTACTGGGGCAGCTATCTATGTATCATTACTACTGGGGCAGCTATCTATGTATTATCACTACTGGGGCAGCTATGTAGCATTACTACTGGGGCAGCTATCTATGTATTATCACTACTGGGGCAGCTATCTATGTATCATCACTACTGGGGCAGCTATGTATCATCACTACTGGGGCAGCTATCTATGTATCATCACTACTGGGGCAGCTATCTATGTATTATCACTACTGGGGCAGCTATCTATGTATCATCACTACTGGGGCAGCTATCTATGTATCATCACTACTGGGGCAGCTATCTATGTATCATCACTACTGGGGCAGCTATCTATGTATCATCACTACTGGGGCAGCTATCTATGTATCATCACTACTGGGGCAGCTATCTATGTATTATCACTATGGAGGCACTATATATCTCATATATATGGGGCACTATAGTATCTCATATGGGGCATATCTATGTTCATAAATACTGGGCGTAGTATGTTTCAACTGGGGCCTAGTTGTATCCATCGCTAGGGGCAGCAGTATGTATCACTACGCTATGGGAGCTTTATTATATACAGGGGGGCTTTTATTTATTTATTACAGGGGGCATATATCTCTATAATGACAGAACTGATTACATATGTATATTATACACATGTATAATGCTGACCCACAGAGCTGACAATCAGTCAGGTTACCCCATACGATATCCCTAAATGACACAGTATACACTTTATTTTTTTAAATTTTTTTTGTGTGTGATTCTAAACATCCAACCTCCTCCATAACCCCGCCCCTAATAACTCCGCCCCCCACTGGGCCGTGGAAAAATTGTCGTGCATCAAACCGGTCCCTGGTGGAAAAAAGGTTGGGGACCGCTGCTCTAGACTATCTGCTGATGGGCCCACCTGCTGAAATCTGATGTTAGAGAAAGCTATGGGTGGGCACAGTAGTAGTGTAAGATGCTGTTTTAGTCCTGACTTCATAAATTTATAGCATGTTAGCTACAATAGAAGACTTGGGAATATCTTCAAGTTCAATGACTACGACAGCACTACTTGATTACATATTTTATTATGATCCTTTTAACTCCTTAACCCACCTGGACTTATGGGTGCATCCTGGTGGCGTTAAGGAGTTGTATAGCTGGATCGAAGTGCGATCCCGCTACACAGCTGCCGGGTGTTAGCGGGTAATTGTTGAAGATGTATGTTATGTTAAATATCTTGCAAAAACAAGTCACTTTGCAATATGTGTCCATTAACAATGTCCTACCTATTCTGAGATATCCACTCTTGTATGGGCTGCATCAGCTCTTCAGGTCGTTATAGCTACAGACCTGTTCAATCTCTTATGATAGGCTGCCAGCACTGGTTGCTATAGTAACAGACCTGGCTTCTACTGCAAGCCCAGTAGAAGCCAGTAAACCCGCCCCTGAATTCAAAGTGAAACCAAGAAAACGGGACTGAGGTGAGATGAATCAGTGTAGTGAGACAACCCATTTAAAAAAAAAAAAAAAATCCTGCTCTGAATTTAATGAATCTATTTATCGCAGAACTCCACTTCTCTTCTCTATCACATGCTGCTCTCAGGTGGGGTAGCATAATTGACTTGACTGGTTGACTTTAAAGAGAACCTGTCACATAGTTTTTGCCCCCCTGGCTGAGGACAGAACAAGGTAGTGTCAGACCTGCTGTTTCCAGCGCTGTGTCCCTTATTCTGTAAGATGCTGGAGTTTTCGTGTATTTAATGCTGAAATCTGCAGTTTTTCAGCCAGAGTTTTCATTCGGAGAGTCCTTCAGTTTTCAGTTTTTTTTCAAAACCCCCCCCCACCTGAGGCTTGCCTGCCCACCTCAAATGATAAACTATTGCTTTGAATAGGTAGAAACATGTGAATAACTGTCTGGGTGGGGCTAGCCTTTTGGGGGTGGAGCAACACCTACTCATGAATAAGATTTGAGGGGTAAATGCCCTAAAACTCCGGGCATTTTTACAGAATAAGGGCCAAAACCCTTAAAACAGCAGGAAATGAGGGGGAATTGTGCTGCTTCAGCAAGGGGGGGCAAAACCCAAAAGGGGGAAAGGGTTTTCCCCTTTTTAAGTAAGAGTTTGAAAAGGAACATTGGTTTCCCGGCGGCTGTATCAATGCTGTGGGTAGTGAATTTAGTTTCCTAAAAAATAAAAACCCCGTTTTGAAATTTTCTGGCTTTTGGTGATGGAGCCCTCCCAAATTTTCACACGGTCCCCAAAGTAATGGTAATTCATACTTCTTCCCCTGTGTTGCCCTATTTTTAGAAGTGCGATTCCGTTTCTAAATGTATATTATAGGACTGTATTATTTTAACTGTCATGTCTCCTCTTGGTCTACACAGCAATTTGAAAATGCTGCCCAAAATTCTGCGGCATTTTCACATTGTCGGACTGCGCCACAACGCGGTTTTTTTTGGCGGTTAGCTTTCAGATTCCGGGGGCCCCGGGATTTTGGGGTGGGGGGAAACCCCAAGGGGGTTTTGAAAATATATAAGGTTCTGAAAATTCCCCCCGTCCGTTTTTGGTTTTTGGGGAAAACCCCAGAAAAAAAAAATCTGTGTTATGTAGACTAGAGCACAGATTTTCCATCGGGGAAACACGCGAAAGGGTAGGGGCTTTTTTTCGGTGATTCAAAATACTAAATCTGCAAAAAACCCGACCAAAAATCCAGTGCTTTTGTACCCCAACTTAAGGGTTTTGGCCCTTTGGCTGCTTTACCCTTTTTTTCTTCTTTTTTCAAAAAGCTTGTAGAAATTTTTTGGGAAAGGGAAAGCACGGGTCTTCAACGCCACAAATGAGGATGCGAGCTTTTTCATAGCCCCACCCCATCCCAAATAGAGACTAGAAAGAGGGGAAAAGTTTTGGGAAAAAATGATGGGGTTTTTTTTTTTTTCCTTGGGGTTTTTTCCCCCTTCTTATTAACTTTAAATTTAACTGGGTTTATTTTCCCAGGGCCCAATTTTCCCCTTTGTTTTGATTGATCTGAAAGGGGAAGAAAAAAATTCCTTTGTTTTCCCCTTTGTGGGGTTTGTGGTTGTTTTTTTTTTTTTTTTTTTTTGGGGCTTTAAAATCCTAAATTTCAGTTAAATCATCACAAAAAGTCAAACATTTCTTTCTCCCTAAAATTTTAAAATTGGGGTTTCATTTGCATGGTCACTTTCATGTATAGATACAAACTAAAATTTTGATTCTAAGTGACCCCATTTTTGCAGCAATTTTGCTTGTGTAACTAATGTTTTATTAAGAGACCAGGACAAAAGACCTAGCAGGTCTTCTAGCCCAGTTCCATCCTTCTCCCTAGTGACTAGAAGTACTGAACAGGTACCTCAAAAAATTATTACTTCTAAGAGTTAAAGGGGGTTTTCCCCTCACTAAAATTGATTCTTCTTACCCATCCTTTTTTCTTTTAAAAATTTCAGGGGCATTTTTTTCCGGGCTTCTACTAGGCTGCATAAACCCAGGTCTGTAGCTATAGCAACCAGTGCTGGCACCTATCAAGAAGGGGCAAAAAACGGGTCTTTAGCTATAGGGAAACCGGGGAGGGCTGATGCCCCATACATTTGAGTTTAACTCAAATGGGTGGGAAACACGTTAAGGGAACATTTTGCAAAATTAAACTTGTTTTTGAAAGGGTTTTTAAAAAATAAAAAAAATTTTTTGGGAGTGAAAAAAACCCCTTTTTTAAAAAAAAAAAAAAGGGCAAATTGCCACCCCCCCCGCGGGCCTCCTTTTGTAGTTCTGCCCGATTTGATGTGAAGAAAAGCTCTGCATTCAACATTGTTCTTCCCATTAAAGAGTTGGGGCCCTAAATTTTTTAAAAGGGAATTTCCCATCGGGAAATGACCCACTTTTAAATTTTTTTAAAATTAAAAAACCTTTTAAAAGAATTTTTTTATTTTTTTTAACTTTTCCTATCCCTATAAATTTTAAAAAAAAAAAATCCTAAAATTTTGCGGGTTCTATTTTTGGCCACTAGGCCTAATAATAGTCTGACACTTTTTTTTAGAGAAGTTTTTCCCACCCAGTCTCCTCATTATCCCACGGGCCGTTACACTAAAAAGGTGAAACCAAGGGGGTGTCACCAAACGGGATCCACCATTCACAATAAAATTCACCCTCACCCTCCCCAAACCACCTGACCCTGATTTCCCCCAGTCACAGAGCACCCCTAAAAAACCCCCTCCCAAAGAAGTAAATTTTTTCCCTCTGCCCCTTTTTTCAAAAGGCTCCTATTTGCATAAAGCTGCTGTAAACATTTCTCAAATGCTGTTAAAAGAAAACTGGGGGCAAGAAAAACCCCCTAATTTTAACAAACCCAATAATCAAATCAAAAACCCGGAAAATAAAACAGCAAAAAAGGGAAAAATTTTTTTAATTTATTTAAAATAAAATTATTGGGATTTTTCCCCCCTTTTTTTTTTTTTTTTTTTTTTTTTTTAAAGGGGTCAAAAACCACTGGTTCTTTTGTGACATATCTGGCACTGCGTCAAAACCGCTGGTTAGAAGGATTTATTTTAAAGGGCCAGGCCCTACACTGCATGGGAAAAAAAATTAAATTTGGGGCCTTGAAAGGTTTTTCAAAAAAAAAAAGGGTTTTTTTTTTTTTTTTTTAAAATTTTTGGGGGGAAAAAAAAAAGCCCCCAAACTTTTTTGGGGGGAAAAAAAATAAAAAAACCAACCTGGGGAAGACTACAGGTCGTTGTGGTTTTTTTTTTTTTGTATCGTCTATGGTGGGGCCTGAACGACCGCTTTTCGGAATTTTTTAAAAACCCCTAATTCCGAAAAATACATCGTTTTTGCTACCCTTTTCCCCCATGAAAAAAAAACGGGAAAAAAGGGCCTATAAAGGGGTTCCTCCCATACACCGACCCTTTTCAAAACCCTCCCTTACACGGGCCTAAAAAACCCTCACCCATAAAAAAACCTCATCAACTGTACACCGATCCCCCTCTCTATTTTTCCGGGAAAACCTACTGGGAGGCATACCCCTGATAAAAATAAAGGTGCGGGAAAAGGGCCCCAATTTTTTTTCCTTTTGGGGCTTCTAGGCATTGCCCGGGGGGCCCAAACAATATAGGTGCCACAATTGGTTTGCTTGTCACAGAAATACAAAAAAACATCCCCTATCTTTTGGGTTTTGGTTTGCTTATTTAACTGTGTTTTTTTAGAACGTACAAACAGTTAAAAAAAACCGGGGAAAAGGGGTTTTTAAAAAAGGCTCCCTGCCCCCCAAATATCTTTAGGCTCCCGGGGGGTGTCCCAGAAAAATAAGGGGCAAAAAAAAAACCCGGTGTCTTGAAGGGCTTCGAGGTATGGAAAAAGGGGTGAAGTAAATTTTTTGGGCCCGGGGCCCATTGCAGTGTTTAACCCTGGGAAAACCCAAATTCGGGTTAAGCTCTGAGTGCTGGTGCAGGACAAGCACAGCTGAGGTACGGGGGAAACAAAACAATGAAGCTCGACACTAAGAACTTCTAAAAAAACTTTTTTTTTTTAAACTGGGGGCACAATGATGCGACAGGCTTTGGGGCCCTCTGTAATAGCCCTTTTCCCAAAAAGTTAGATGCAGAAACCCAAAATTTTTCGGGAAAAGGGATGGGGAGTAAAATTAAAGCTCAAAGGGGGGGGGGGAAAAGTGAATCTGAAAATTTTGGGGGATGTTCACACGGGTTTTTGGGGGGTTTTTTCCCGGGCCCGGGTTTTTTGGATCCAAAACGCATGAAAAACATAGCATTAAAGGGGACCCCATCAAAAACACCTGCTTTTTTGGATCAGTTTTGGGATCAGCGGGATTCACCATATCAATATTTTGGGGCCCCTGCTGGGGTCTTTCAGACCAAAAAATTTGGGACATTAAATTTCCCTTAAAAGGGACCCAAAAAGACAGATCCGAAACCCCAAGTAAACCCGAAAATTGGGTTTTCCCTGCTCTTTGTCAGTTTTATTTTTGGGTCATCTAGACGGCCCCCAAAAACACTCTTTCCAAAAGCGAAATTTTTTTACACCATCCAAAACTCCTTTAAAAAACCAAAACCCTTAGTTTTTCACTTTAAACCCCAAAACCCCCAAATTAATGAATAATTTAAGGCCCGTTTTAAAAAAAATTTGGTCCTTTTTTTTTAAACCCCCCAAATAACAAAAGAAAACCCCCTCTTCTCCCCTTCTTATATCAAGTTTCCCCCTCCTTTCCACGGTGATCACAGCACTGGGGCCCTTGTTTTCAAAAACGATGTACGCAGGGGTACAGAAAAAGGGGTCTCAGTACATCGGTTTTTTTCGGGAGCTCGCACTAATCCCCCCGAACTCCGGGGCGGAGTGAGGGGGGGGGGGGGTAAAGTAGGGCGCCCTTTGCCCTTCACTTTTTCTCCCCACACCTAACAATACATCATATTTTTAATGGGGGGGAAAAAGAAGGAAAAATCCATAGTTCTCTAGGAGGACTATGATTACCGAAAATTTTTGGTGCGCTTTACCCCCCGTTTTAAAGGGGCGCAAATACCTAAAAGGGGTTCCCAAAAAAATTTCCCCTTTAAAGGTGTTTTTCACACGGAGCTTTTTTGGGTTGCAGGGGGGAATTTCGCGTCCAGGTAAATTTCCCCTTTTTTAAACCAGCAAGCTTCTTTCATTTTGTCTAAACTTTTTTGGGGTGCTTTCCCCCCTTTAGGGGTTTTTTTTTGTGCTTTTTTTTTTTTTTTTTTTGGGGGCAAAAAGGCACAGCAATTAATGCTGTACTTTTTTTTGGGGAAAAAAAAAACGCCCCAAAAAATTCATGGGGTAAAAACCCCCCTTTTTAAAAGGTAATCATTAGTTGTCTGTAACCCCCAAAAAAATTTTCCACACACCAAAAGGTTTTAAGACTTGAAACACCTTTCGAACAATTTAGAAAACTGAGAGAAGCTTGCGGGAATTTTAAGGCAGTTTATTAGCACAGAAAAAAACTGCCCCAAAAACTACCCCTTTTTTTGGGTTTTGGAAAAGCACCCTTAAATTTTTCCCCTGCAACAGTCAGAGGGGACACCCCCCACCCTCCTTTCCAAAATTCACATCCAGAACTGGGTCCTTAGCACGGTTGAATGCAAAACTCAGTCACTCTTGACAACTATTTCACGTCGCAGAGGTGGCCCCAGGTCTGTTAAATGATGGGCTTCCATTGTTGTGGCCTTCATTTTAACCGAAAAAATAGCACTGCTCTCTGCACCATATTTTCCATAGTTTTTGATGGCACGGGACCTCCAAACAAAAAAATCTGACCAGCTGTAAACCATATTTTTCCCTTTGGGTTTTCCTTATCCAAAAAACAAAGCTAAACCTTTAAAGGGCCCGGGTTCACAGGGCTTATTCAACCGTAATTGGGGGACGGATTTCCCCCCGCAATTAGGGCTTGAAAAAGGGGCGGGGGTTTGCCCCCCGGGCCCCAAAAAATGCATTATCCACGCGCGAACCCCCGCCGGGAAAATGTGAAATTTGCCCACTTTCTCCCCCCGCGAGGGTTTCCCCCGACGGGGAGGATAGAGGGAATCCATATTTCTCGGGAAATTTGGGGTTTTACCGAAAATGGCTGGGACGGTTTTCTATTTTGGTTTTTTCAGCGCAGTACGAAACCAATAGGGCTAAAAATCCTGCCCAAAAAAAGCCGTTAAAGGGCCCTTTAACCATTTCCAAACCTCTGGAAACACAACCAGAACCCGCCCTGCAGTGGAGGCTATTAAAAACAGTTTTTGGTATAAGGTCCCAAATTACAATCCCTTTGGTAATTCATAGATTTAATCCTTCATTGTACCCCAAAACTAAAAAAATGATTTTGAAAAAAAATGCCCTTTTTTTGAACAGAAACTTTCGTCTAATTTTTGTCTAGTGGTGGCACCATGCAATTCATAGGGGGACACTTGCTGTAAAGTATAGTCTGTACTAATTACTTCCTTTAATTACAGGGGGTGGGGAAAAGCAGCCAAAAGGGGCCCAAATTTTCCACGTTCAGCATTTCATTTCAAAGAACAAAACCCAAAAAAAAAAGAAGCCGCGGAAAAGAGGCTCAAACCCAAACCAGCTTGTTATACCCAACAACAAAAAGGGAAAAAATTTTGTATTATTAAGCACTGCGTTTTGCAAAAAAAAAGTTGACCCCGTGGGGGGAAGCTGGGGGCAGAAGAAAAAGCAGTGGGAAAGTCAGTTTTGTTTTGATGCTGTTTTATTTGAGTACATTAAGATGTGTTTTACCCTACTGAAAATGTAATTAAAATAACCCTTTGGGTAAAGTTTCCCAAAAACGGTGGTTTTTGGGTCCCCAAAAACGCATTTCCCAAAAAACAGCGAGTTTTAACCCAAAAAGGATTTAAAAAAATTCCAACATCACTTTCATTTGATACGGTTTGGGTGCAGCAGGAAAGCACCCTATATTTTATAATAAGGGGCTCTTTCCGATCAAGAATTTATAATTTTAAAATTTTTGGGAAAAAAATTGAAAACCATCCGAAAAAACGCAATGAAAACATCATTGGCCCAAACACTCTGGGAACCAGTGGGGTTTTTTTAAATAAAAGCAATGTAAAAAACAATTGCCCCATTATTACAAACAGTTTGGTCCGTTTTTTGGTCTGACAATGGATCCAAAAACGTATCTAATAAGTTTTCCCAACACGGAGTCAAAAACACACTAATAACGAAATTTTACAAACGGACCAAACCCTTTTTAAACAAAACCCAAAATTTTTTCCTTCTTTAAACCCCCCCTTTAAACCCCCAAAAAGAAAAAAAATGGCATTTAAATTTTTTTTCCTTTCCCCCCCACCCCTCTAAAATAACAGGGGAAGGATTTTTTAAATTTTAAGGGCAACATAAAATATCTACTGGGGCATTCACCCCTACCCATAAAAAAACTGGGAAAACCCCCAAAAAAATTTTAAATGGGGGAAAAAAAAAAGTACTTGTGGCCCCAAATTTTTTTTTTTTTTTTTTTAAAATCTTTTTGGGGAAACGGGGGGGAAGGGGGGGGGGTTTCATTTATTCCAATCTCCCAAGATTCCCCAAAACTAAAAAATTTGGGTTTTTTTTTAAAAATTTTAGTATCGTAAAAAAAAATCCAAAATTTTTTTAAAATTTTAGGCCCCAGCTCCATTTTTTGCGACCAATAACTTTTTTTACTTCCACCATGGTTTCCCATGAGGGGGTATTTTTTTAGGTAACAATTTTGGAAAAAAAAAACAAAATTTTTTTTTATCACTTTAATTCCCGTCCTTTCCCTTTTCCCCCAATTCAAGGGTTTTTCAGCCGGTTTCCGGTTTTTAAAAAACCCTCTGAAACCCCCGACAAACTTTTTAAAAGGACCCAAAGGAAAACCCCACTGCCCCAGGTTTACCCCCCGGGGGGTTTTTATTTTTTCCGGTTTTTGGCGGAAAAGAACATCTCAGCGGGGAGGGGGCTTTTTCTCCGCAAAAAACGGCACAGTGTGCACTGCCTCAGAACATGCAAATCAAATGACAACCAAAAAAAACCCAAAAAACTCTGTTAAAAGTTTAAATAAACCCCGGGGATTTTGGCCGATAAAAATGTACAGAATTTGGGCACAAATGGGTTTTAAAAGGCTTCTAAAAGGGAACAGTTATTTCCCCACCTTTAAACCCGTTTTCTTTTAAAAAAGGGGTTTTGCATAAAAGCTGATGGTTTTTCTGAACCAGACAACTCTTGCATCTTTCCCTCCAGCCACTGACTTTTTTCTAGATTTTGGGGTCATGGGAAAGCAAAAGAATTGTCCCAAAGGATCCACAAAAAATAAGAAAAAAAATGTATAAAACAGGGAAAGGGGGAAAAAAAAGATACCAAAGGGAATTTAAAGGCCCGTCACAGGTTTTAAACTGGGGGATTAACAAAAGGAAAAACGGAAACTCGTAAAAACCAAACCACGGTCAGAAGACCAACCCAAAAATTTGACCAGGAAAAAAGTTCCGGGGTGCAAAGAAAAACCCACAAAAAACATCACTGAAACACAGACTTCTCCCGAAAACTAGCGTTGGGTGTTTCAAAAAAATCAAATTTAAGGGGCACTTTAAAAAAAAAATGGGGTGAAAGGCAAATCGCCAAAAAAGAAAGCCCTTTAAATGAGGGAAATGCCCTAAATTCTCACCTACAATACACCCCAAAAAGCACAGAGACAAACCCAAAACTTTTGGAAAAAGGGGGGTTTTGGGGTGATGAGACCAAAAACAACTTTTTTTCCACAGCCAAAAAAAGTTAAATTGGGAAGTTTTCCCAAAAAGACCTAATGAAAGGGACCAAATTTTCCACTGTAAAACACGGGGGTGGTTCTGATTTTTTTTGGGGGGGGTTGACTTAAAAAGCAAAAGGAAACTTGGTCCCAAAATTGAAGGGAAAAATGAAGGGAGCCAAATTTTTCAGTTCAAAAATTTTCACTTTTCCCGGGCCGGAAGCTCGCCGGGGAAAATACTTGGAAAATAAAAAAACAAAAGATCCAAAACACAAGGCCAAGGACCGTCAAAGGCAAAAGCAAAAAAAAGTGAAATTTTGGAGGGCCCCCTCACCACCCGACCTCAATACCTTGAGCCACTAGGGGGGAAACTCAACAAACCAGTTCAAAAAGACAGCCCAAATTTTTCAAGGGAAATTTAAGGGCCAAAAAGAAAGGGGGAAACTTTCCCCTCGAGAACAAAAGAGCCTCATCCACAACTTACCCCAAAAGAACCTTCAAAAACTGTCCCTTGATGTTGGGGGGGGCAAAAACACTATTAAGAACCCGGGTTTTGTAAAAATTTTGATCAGGGGCAATTTGGGGGTTTTTTGGGTTTTTCATTAAATTTAAAAAGAGAAAACACAGGAGTTTGACAATAAAAGGCTTCACCCAACCAAATAACCAAGTGGAAAAAACTTTTTTTTGTTATCATTCTATTCTCTGAAAAAGGGCCCAAAAAACAAAAATTCTGCCCGGGAAATTTAAAAAATTTTTTCACAACTGTACATACAGTTCATACACCTAAATATAAAAAGTTGGGGTGAAAAAACCCTACGGTCCCCCTTTTTAGATGAAACCGTGGCCTTGAACGACCCTAATTATAATGGGCTTTTGCAGGGTTTCCCTGCAATCTCAATCACGGGGAAAAGGGAAAAAGTAAGCTCGACCAGTTTCCCATTTTTTTTTCCCTTTTTTTTTGGGGGAAAACTGTGGCAAGGGGCCCTGAACCGGGGCAAACACGTCCGTTTACCCTCCAGTAGATTTTTTGTATGGGGAAAATTTTGGGATTTTAAAATTTAATTATACAGCCATTCAGTGCTAGTCTCCACAATCTCCCCAACCCTAGCCAAATGTCCCTTTATTTTCCAAATAAAAGGGGCCTAATGGGCCTAAAACCCCCATTCCATCGCAGCACTTAAAGGGACTTTAAAGATAGGTTGATTGATTTTACCCCCCAAAATAAATTTTTAAAAATTTCAAAAATAAAAATAAAAAAAAAACCCAATCTAAAGTCACTGAGGGGAAAAAAAAACCCTTTGGCTGCTTTCAGGGGAAAAATTTTAAAAATTTTGGGCCCCCTATGCTGAAAGTGCTAACCACGCGGCTACATTGTAGCTACTCACAGCTTTTTTTACATCTATTTAATACAAATTATAGCTCTGTAAAATTTAAAAAGAAACCCTTTTTTTTACTAGAGTGGGGCACACTGTGGGGGGGGCATGGTTGTTCCCCCTGCGGGCCATGAAGGGAGGCAAAAAAAATGCCTTCTGCTAAAAAACCCCTTTTTGTGTGGGAAAAAACTGGGATTCTCTGCTGAAAAACCACACTGTTTCCCAAACATTTTTAAAGAGCGTTTTTAAAAAAATTTTCAAAGTTTTTACAGGGGTTTGCCGTTAGATTGTAATTCATGCCTATTGGTTCTCAATGCATTAAAATCAACAAAGTATACTCATACAAAAAAATTTTGGGGGGTTAAAAGCATAAGGGTTTTTAGCCTCCCATTGACCTCAAGGGTAAAATTTCCCCCCATTTAAAAAAAATAAAAATCTTTTTCTATTGAGGTCAATGAGAATTGTTTTTCAGTTTTCAACAAGAATTTAAAGGTAGAATCCACCTAAAATTCCTCATTGTGTGAACATACCCTCAGTGTTAAACAGTATTTCTAACCCTGCCCCACTAATTCTCATTTACTAAAAATTCCCACAGCAAACGCCCCATTGCCCCCTAGCAAAACCAAACCAGATGACCTTTTTTTTTTCCCAAACCGGGGTAAAGGGTTAAATTCGGGGAGTAAAAAATTGTGCTTAGTACAACTTTTTTCCCGTTTTGGGAAAAGGCTGTAACATTTGTCCCCCAATTTAAAAAATGGGGATCCAAAGGCCCCGGGGGGTTTACCGCCCGGCAATACGGCCCCGAATTGTGCCCAATTTTTAACAAAATTGGCTGGGGCCGGGGGTTTCCCAAATTCACTTTCCCCGCACGTGGCCCCAAAGGGGGTGGGGGGGGTTAAACCCCCTTTTTTTTCGGTGGTTCTTCCGCAAAAATTAAAAAACCAGGGAAAAAAAATTTTTGTTTTCCCTTTTTGTCGGGGGCAGGGGCAGGATTCGGGCAAAAACCCTAGGTTGCCCCCAAAAGAAAGGGAAAAAAGGGGGGGAAGAAATGGTTCCGGGTTGGGGCTTTGGGGAAACCCCGGGTTTGGGCCCTTTGGGGTGCCCCCCATACCAGGGGTCCCTTAAAAAGGCAAAAAAAGCCCCTTGAAGAGGTAATTAATTTCCCTCCCCCTTTTGGGGGAAAAGTTTAACCGGAAAAAGTTTGAAAAAAAAATAAAACCCCCCAAAAAAAAAAATAAAAAAAAAAAAACTACCCCCCGCCTTTTTCCCTTTTAAAACCAACCCCCCCAAAAAATCCGGAAAAAAATTAAAAACCCAATGGGATCGGGCCCCGGGGGTACACCCCCGCCCTAAAATTTTATGTTTAAAACCCAAAACCCCGGGGCGTTAAAAAAAAAAAAAAACCCCTCCTTGTTTTTTTCTCCGCGCACAAAAAGGAAAAAACGTCAAAATCCCAAAACGGGGCCGGTTTGGGGGCCCCCCAAAAATTTAGTTAAAACCCGGGGGGAAAAAAACCTCCGCCCGTTCGTAAAATGAAAAAAGGGCTTTACCCCCAAGGAAACGTTCCCCAAAAAATTTTTCCACCACCTTTTTTTTTAAACCCCCCGCTTTAAAAAAAACAAAAATGTGTTGCGGCCAAAGGGGTTGCCCAAAAAATCTTTCGGGGTTGGGGTGGGGACCCCCAATAGGTTTGGACCCCCCCCCCCCCCCAAAAAAGGGGGAAAAAAGTGGCCAAAAAAATTAATTAAACCCCAAATCACCTTTCAAAAAAATTTTCCAGCTTAACACAAAAATTTAAAAAAAATGTTCTCTCTTGGTCAAAAAAATTTCCCAAATTTTAAAATTGTTTTTTTTTGTAAAAAACCTCTTTAAAAAAAAAACAAAATTTATGGAACGTATTGGTGGATGCTTCCATTCTTTATTGGGCCCAAAAAAAAAAATTTTTTTAAAAAAACTAAAATTGCCGTTTTTTTTAAAAAATCGCCAAAAACCTTAAAAAAGGTACCTCATTGGGCCCCATAAGAAAAAAAAACGAATACCCTCCGGGGGTTTAATCCAAACAAAAAAAAAAAATCGGCCCCAAATGGGCCAAAAAAAACTTTTTTGGATTTCCATATGTAAAAATAAAAAAACAAAAAAACTTTAAAAAAACCAACGTTTTTCCGGGGGGGTAAAAAACGCCCCTTGATTATTGGGAAAAACCCCTCTTTTTTGCACCCCAAAGCTGAAAATTTTGGGAAAATCAAAAAAATACCCTCCTTTTTTTCCCCCCCCCCCCATTCCCAACTAACAAAAAATTGAAACCTTACCCCAAAAAAAACCGTCACTCCCAAGAGAATTAAGGGGGGGTTTTTCCCAAAAGGGGAACCAAAGGTTTTCCCTTTTTATTTTTTTAAAAAAACCTGGTCCAACCAAAAAATTTCTTTCCAAAACCAAAAGCCCCCCCCTTTAAAAAAAGAATGGCCCCAACACAAGGTTTTAACCCGTTGGGAAATTTCCCCTGGGAATTTTTTTCTTTAAAACCTTCCCGTAATAGAAAAAATTTTAAGCCAAAATTAAATTTTTGGAAAAAAAAGTTTTTTTAATTTTACAGCCTTTATGTAAAAAAAAGGTGAATAGGGGCTTTTCTCAAGGGGCCCCATAATATTCCCTTTTTTTTTTTTAAATCTCTTATTTAGTTTTAAATTTTTTCACAAGGGGGCCCCCAAAAATTGGAAAAAGGGCCTTTTTTAAAATTAAATTTAAAAAAAACCCCAAAGTAATGGTCCCCTATTCCCGGGGTTATGGGGGAAGCCCGTTCCCCAAAGGGCCCTATTAACCAAAAAGGACCGGGGAAAGATAAAATTTGTTTTTCCTAAAACGGGTTTTTTATTTTTTTTGTTTAAAAATTAAAAAACCCAAAAAATGTTTTTTAAATTTCTTACCCAAAAACCGAAAAAATTTGTTTTAAAATCAAAGGTTATAAACTTCCTTTTGTTTGAAACTTTGGGTCTAGTTTCCTAGAAAGGGTTTCCCATTGGGGAAATCTGCCCCCTTTAAACCACCGAACGGGTTTTTTCCCTAAAAAAATTATTTGGGAAATTTTTTTAAATTAAAAACTTTAAAAAAATTTTTAAATCCCAAAGTCGGAAAAAAAAAAAACCTTTAAAAAAAGAAGGCCAACCTAAATGGAAAAGGGAAAAAGTTTTCAAAATTTTGTTTGTAATTTCTAATTTCAAGGAAAAATTTTAGAATTTTAAAAAGCAATTTTTTTAAAATTTTTAAAATTTGGGGAATTTTCCACAAAAAAACAAAGGGGGAAGTAAAGGGGAAAAATTTTTTACAAATTTTAAAACACTTGTGTCCGGAAAAAACCCCCAATTCAGGAAAATTGGGCCCAAAAATTAAATTTTTCCTAAAATTAAAACCGTTTTTGGTGGGGCGGAAATCCCCTGGGGCCTAAAGGGGTTAAAATTTGGAAAAACCCGGTTCCCCGTCCCCATGCGGTCCCCTATTTTCAAACAATCGGCCCCCTTTCCCAAATTTACTTTTCCCCAAAAATAAAAAAAAATTGGAAAAAAGTTTACGTTCAAAAAATTTTTTAACATTTACCCATCAACCAAATTACGCCAAAAATAAGATTTCTTAGTTTTTCCGATTTTTCTTGGGGGAAATTTCAGTTACCTGTTTTTCCCTTTAAAAAATCAAGAAATTTTTTTTAAAAGGGTTGGGGCCCTACCCTTTAAAAAACCCGGAGTGCCCCAACCTGGCACCCCCAACCCAATTTTAAAAAAATAACCCCCTTTTACCAAAAACCCCGGACCCAAAAAGGCCCCCCTTCTAATAAAAAAAAAAATAAAACCCCTTTTACCCAATTTTTTTTTAAATCCGTTCCTCCAAATAGCGGTTAAGGGGTAGTTTCATTGTAGCTGTGAAAACGGAGCGAAAGCTTTGTGTACAATCAATGGTGCTGATGACTGCTAGTGTGTGGGCTTGTGTGATTCATGTTCTAGATGGCTTCCCATCTGTAATGCTGCTCTCATTCACAAATTCCGAACAGTCTCTGTACACCATCCAAAAACAGAAATTGATCGGCGCATCCAAAACAACTTAAAGAAATTGTGTAGGTGCATGCTGGGCTGGTGGCAAAGCAGTGCAAACACCGCAAAATAGCAGCAGCGCTCTAGGGACGCTAAGTGAACACGGGAACTATTTCAAAATGCTTTTCTGCTACTTTCTGAATACATGAAAATTTTAGATTTTTAGTGCATATTTTTTTAATCAAAATTGCGAGAGTCCATCCATCAACGACAAGGGGACCTCCGGTCAGATGGGAACCTACTGTGACACTTTACAATATGTTCGGACCTCCATATTCAGGGAGAGAAGGTCCCAGCTACATTCTTCTCTAATTTAAAACAGTCTTTGTGGATGGGCGGAGTGCATGACCAAAATGGAGGCTAGCCTGTGTGGATGGGCGGAGTGCATGACCAAAATGGAGGCTAGCCTGTGTGGATGGGCGGAGTGCATGACCAAAATGGAGGCTAGCCTGTGTGGATGGGCGGAGTGCATGACCAAAATGGAGGCTAGCCTGTGTGGATGGCAGGGCTGTGGAGTCTGAGTCGGTGCCTATTTTGCAGGAGTCTGAGTCGTCATAAAATGGACCGACTCCGACCCCCAAAACATATAATAAGTTGGTCCAGTTAGTTTGATACAGTGCAAAGAGCAATTTTATATACAGTCATCTTCCCTATCTTATACATAAATGTGACTTGCAAGTATTTAGCATCTGCTTAGTTCTGCAGATTCTTTCCTGTAACTGCATTGTTACTGTTTTGCTCCTAAAAATCTCTATGTTAAATTTTAGTATTTTGTTAGTATTTGGGACGTCTGCCTTTTAGTTTTCAGCACTGCCTGAATCCTTCTGGGCTCCGAATCAGATTCAATCATAACTTGACCAAAATCTGATCCCAGGTCTCTTCTACACATTCAAAAGATCAAAACATTGTTACCCTTTTGCTTGTAAATGCCTGTTCTACCTAAATAGCTTGATTATTGATAGTGATAAAAAGCCTGATGTGACCATTTTACTACAGTAAAGTTCTCACTTAAACATGTGCCATGTATCAGGGAGTCAGGAGTCGGAGGTTTGGGAAATTGAGGAGTCTGAGTCGGGGCTTTGGCTTGCCGACTCCACAGCCCTGGTGGATGGGCGGAGAGCATGACGAAAATGGAGACTAACCTCCCTCCTTATAGATTGTAAGCTTTCGCAGTCAGGGCCCTCTCTCCCTTTGTACCTGTTGTTAGTTTTTTATCGTTATCTTTGTACTTGTTTGACCTATGTTATGTATGTAACCCTCCCTTGAATGTACAGCGCCCTGGAACTAAGGGCGTTCTGAAATAATAATAACCTGTGTGGATGGGCGGAGTGAATAACCAAAATGGAGGCTAGCCGGTGTGGATGGGCCGAGTGCATAACCAAAATGGAGGCTAGCCTGTCTGGATGGGGGGAGTGCATGAGGAAAATGGAGGCTAGCCTGTGTAGATGGGTGGAATGCATGACCAAAATGGAGGCTAGCCTTTGTGGATGAGCGGAGTGCATGACCAAAATGGAGGCTAGCCTGTGTGGATGGGTGGAATGCATGAGGAAAATGGAGGCTAGCCTGTGTAGATGGGTGGAGTGCATGACCAAAATGGAGGCTAGCCTGTGTGGATGGGCGGAGTGCATGACCAAAATGGAGGCTAGCCTGTGTGGATGAGCAGAGTGCATGACCAAAATGGAGGCTAGCCTGTGTGGATGGGCGGAGTGCATGACCAAAATGGAGGCTAGCCTGTGTGGATGGGCGGAGTGCATGACCAAAATGGAGGCTAGCCTTTGTGGATGGGCAGAGTGCATGACCAAAATGGAGGCTAGCCTGTGTGGATGGGCGGAGTGCATGACCAAAATGGAGGCTAGCCTGTGTGGATGGGCGGAGTGCATGACCAAAATGGAGGCTAGCCTGTGTGGATGGGCGGAGTGCATGACCAAAATGGAGGCTAGCCTGTGTGGATGGGCGGAGTGCATGACCAATATGGAGGCTAGCCTGTGTGGATGGGCGGAGTGCATGACCAATATGGAGGTCTGAACATACACCAAGGGCGACATGTATGAATGGGGCTGTGCCTGGTTTCTGACATACTTTAGCTAAAAAGCCCTATTCTATAGATGTATGAACAGTCACACTCCATACTTAGCTGCAATCTGTGTCTGCCCCGACACTTTGTAATGCGCCAAAGATGTAGGGGCGTGTCACACCACATTCATAGGATTAGACACCTTTATGAATGTGGGATACCAAAAGTAATTCTTAACTGTCAGAACAGCCAGACCAAGTTAAGTGGTCTGCCTCAGCCCAAAGTTGTCCTAGTGGGACTGATTTGACATTTGGATTAAAAATATCAATTATTTCACAACTTATCCCACTAAAATAATACAAACTCACTTTATAATAATTATAAAATTATACAAAATTAAGTAACATAGAATAACTATTAAATTATATAATCTAAAATTAATATTACATTTTATTATTTAAAAATCTATTAAAATTTTATAAAATTATATAATCTGAAATGAATATTAAATTATATAAATTAATTAAATCAATACAGCATCTATCACAAGGGTGCTTTCACATGGAGTGTTTTTGGTGCATTTTTTTTATGTGTTTTTGGATTTCTGCAAAAAAACTCGCCAAAAATTCTCCGTGTGAAAGCACCCTAAATCCTTTTCTAAACCGAGTATTTACAGAATTAGCATAGTATTATCAGTGATTACAAACACATCACAGCAGGCTAGAAATAAAAAGGGCGTTAGAATAGCCTGTCAGTGAATAGCAACTATGGTAATCTTCTTGCGTGGCGCACCACAAGTCTCAGCGAGAACTGTCGTGTGCCGGATATTGTTGTATCTTTAATAAAGACTGACTCACATTTTGTTGAACGAAATTAACATGCTAAAAGTATTAAAACAGAAGTAATTCTAAAAAAATAAAAATCTTAAAATGAGAGCAAAGTTTTATTACCCTCATAAATTTGACATTAGAAAAGCAACTCGGTGAATGGCTTTAAACTCTATAGAGAACAGAAGCTCATAAATGTCAATCATGCTGTTAAATGTTTGTTTCTGTTACGTCGCAATGCTCTCTGTGTGTCAATCAATTTGTGGTTAGAATATTGCAAGAGGTAAGTAGCTATTACTGTCAATCCTAGTTAAAGGGGTTTTGCCACGAAGTAAAATTGACGTGGGAAGCTGGCAAATGAAATAATAAACATTTTCACCATTCATCATTATTAAAAATTCTGCACCGATTTAGTTTTAGCTGCTCCTTTAGTGATCCATTGTTTACAGCTCGTCTCCAGGGGATACGACCAGGTCTGAGAGCTCCTCAGTCCTGGTCACACATGCTCAGACATCACCTCTCCTATCAGGCAGCTACTGAGTGTTCAAACCTCAGGTGCTGTCATTCTACTTCTGTCCTCTGTTCTCCTTAGTACTTAGTCAAACTGTGCAAATTTATATAAACAATGGTTTGTTTCCTGTAGGTTTTTTAACCTATGACCCTTGTGACTATAGGGAAAAACTTTACATCTTAGCTATTCACAATGCTTTACATAAACAGACCTTTCTTTGACTAGAGAGGGGAAAATCATGGTGATGTCACCCTGCAGGGTCACATGATTTGCAATTCAAATACATCACACACGCCTCCTTCTGAGCAAACAAAGCTGGATGCAAGAGGTATGAAATGAGATCGTGGCAAAACCCCTTTAGGAACTGTAACATTTGTATTCTGACCTCTATAGACAAGTGCAATTCATTGAATTGATTTTCTAATGAAAATTTAGTTATGTTAGTAATAAAATTTGGTTCTGATTTTTTTTTTTCTCGTTTTTCATGCCTTGAATGAAACTAATTTTAATCAGATGATCAGGGTTGAAATTTAATTTTGCAGCTCTCACCCTTTATTAAAAATAAAGAGCCAGCACACCACCGGTATTGCTGGGGCCTGTGGTCCACCAAGCAAGATCGCTGCCATAGTTTCTATTCACTAACATGCTGTTCTAATGGCTTTTCTATTATTTCTAGCCTGCTGTCATGTGTTTGTAATCACTAATACTATAATAACTGGATTTGTGGTAGATGCTGTATTTCTTTTCTATTACTTAGCTTCAATAGTTTTAGATTTAATTTTAGATTTTTAGGAAATTATTTAATATAGTTTTGTAATTAACATCAGTAAGCATGGCCCTAGCTGTCAGGAGTCTTTTCTATTTTTTTTTTTTTTAACTATGCGGCACAGATAGGCTTCGTGCTAGGATTACTCTGTACTACACCTACCATCTGAACCTCTAGAGAACCACATGCCATTAATGTGAGAGGTGAACGTTGGCTACAGAGGTGTGCAAGGGCGGACTGACATCCTACAGTGGGGAAGCTCACCACAAAAATGCTAAAACAGATGATGCGAACCCTGCTGTGTATAGGGCTCTGACGCAGACAGATGATCACTGCACCTGTGCTAAGGGCGCGTTCACACGGCATAGGACAAATACCGGCCGGTATTTGTCCTGTTTTGCGCCCGTCCCCAGGGACGCGCGGGGGGGGGGGGGCGGCTTTTCTCCGCGATGAGCGGAGAAAAGCCCTCCCATTGAGAAGCACATATTCCGTCCGAAAACCAGACTAAAGATGGTGCTTCTACAATGCTTTGCTGGAAAAAACGCCGTGCGGAAAACCCGTGCAGTGGGGACTGCTGCACGGGTTTTCCATAGAGCACCATTGTGCTCATTTTCGGCCGGTTTTTCAGGCGGTCTGAAAAAAGGCAAACCGTCCGAAAACCCGTGCCGTGGGGACATGCCCTAAGTTGTATTGCCAGAAAAAGCTCCAGTTTTCACAGCAGTAAGTGCATGTCACCACGGCAGAGTTTTCAGTTTGTTTTACAGACTGTTTTCGGATTTGATAACCGTCTGTAAACCGACTGTAAACCTTTTACATTGATTTACACAGAAAATCCTTGCAGCAGTCCACACTTCACGGATTTTCCGCTGGACGTTTTTTGACACCGCCAGCATTTCTAAAAACGTAGAAAATGTTCATTCTTCCACCCGGTTTTTGGGCAAAACATGTACATGTGAGTGTGAAGGGGGATGGTTTACATCATCAAACCAAGGACAAAAGCCACCCCCTACATGCCAAAAAAAGACAAAATACAGGTCGGAACGCACCCTAACAGAACTAGACCTCTGTTGATTTGAAAATGGTTGCCTTCTCTGATAAGTCATGTTTTCTGATTCATCTAACAGACGCTGGCGTGTCAGGCAAGAAGCGTCGGAGAACAAACACTCTGCAACCATTGGTGGAAGAGCACAAGCTGATAGTGGCAGTGTTATGGTCTATGGAAAGTTTTTGTGGCATTTCTGGGCCCTTTCATCTACGTGGAAAGGTTTCTCTACCAATTTGGTCATGAATCCATTCTTGCAGATCACATACACCCATGCATGCTGATTGTCTTTCCTAGGTTAGATGGGATCTTTGCATGATAATGCGACACAGCTAGAAATGTCTGAGAGTGTTTGGAAGAGCATGACCAAGACTTCCAATTCTCACTCTTACCCCCTAGTTTCCCAGACTTGAACACGATTGACCATCTGTTGGACTACCTCAATGGTCATGTTGGCTCTGTGGATCTTCCAGCAGCTGTAGGATGCAGTTAGCATGGCTCCAGATACCGGTGACCACCTACTAGGATCTTATTGGGTTTCTCCCTAGCGGTCTAGCTACTGTCTGTGCTGCACACGGTGGATATTAGTTGGTGGTAGTCATAATAATGTGATTCTACTGTGTCCAAGACTTACAATGACATGATGGGTGGCAATCTCATGTGGTGAAGGACAATTTTTCGGCCTCATGTGACGTGTAACTCGCCAGTGACCTTACTAGTCGCCTGATTCTGGCTACTATTCTAGGATCCCACAGAGGCGGTATCCAGTTCTACTGAAGATGGGGTAGATTGTGATGGCTGTCGGTCGTCATTGTTAGTTTTTGCACGTTTTCGTTCCTATAAATAGAACCATTCGTGTTCATTGTAATCTAATTTTGGAAATACAATAAGTGTCTTATTGTTTTTAATTAAAGCCACACATTCATAAAAAATTGTGGTTGGAAACCGTATGGGGTTCACGCTGGCTTTTTGAAAAATCTGCATGTAATAAGGATTCTTCTTTTTAAATTCTCATCTAAGAGATGAGCTAGTGGTTTATGCAAATTAAAAATTTCAATTTTTGAAATGATAGTTTTGGTCAAATAGCAATATTGTCATTATGACCAGGAAGATGAACCCCATAATAAAGGGCTTGTGTAGCTTTCTTATCTTCTTAAAGACTGTAAGTCCTTAGGGAGTAGTGAATGTACAGCATTAGTTGTGGCTGCAGGGTAGTCTCTCTCTACAACATAGCCAGTGTTGCAGCCTGTATTGGTCCTCTTGGCCTGGATGATTGTACAAGTAAGGGTGGAATCACACCTGTATTTTGAAATCTGTTAACCCCTTAAGCCGAACGCCTGAAAAGCAGTTAATGACCAGAACATTTTTTTTAGTTTTTGCCTTCTTGCGTTTCAACAGTTGTAACTTTTTTTAATTTTTTTAATGACGCGGTTGTATGAGGCCTTTATGGGGGAATAGTTCACCTATAATAACTTATAATTATAATAAGTTCACCTATAAATAATTGCAGATTTTATTTTTTTTTACACCATTCACATTTCACACTTAATGACTTGTCAGATTAATTCTACATGTAGATACCTAATATGTGTAGGGTTTGTTTGTGTGTGTGTAATCATGCACAATAAATTTTTATTAAATATTTATTTTTTTACACTTTTTGTTTTTTTACTTTTTTAAATCCCATGAAGGGAGAACTTACTTTTTTTTTTTACACTTTAGTAATGTATTAGCATATATGAATATGCTAATACATTGTAATCTGTGCCAGTCTGATACAGGCAGTGATCAGGGCAGCTCACAGTCTGCCCTGATCACTGGCTTGTTACACAGACAGCTCTGGGGCTACTCTAGGTCCCCAAGGCTGACTGTACAGCCGTTCCCCGGGCTCTGTCGGGTCACCAGGTGTCCCGATCACCCGACAGAGCAAGGAAACCCTTTGATTGCGCTGCGGTGACGCACTGCGGCAATCAAAGGGTTACAGCACCAGGGAGTGGAGGTTTCCCCCGCTCCCCACCGCTTGCAGGAGCTGTGCTGGGAATAGGACGTCTTTTGACGTCGCTGCAGATGAACGAACTGCACCAGCTGATGTCAAAATTGGAATTGACATTAGAGACCAAATGACATATAGTAGACCCGGTTTCATTCAGAACCTCCGTCGCAGAGGTGAAAAACGGAAGCCGTGGGATTTGTTCACAGTGCTCGTCAGACCCTAATAATTACAGGGTTTCCACTGTGGTGTCAATCATTGAAATTTATAGGAGCCTTGGTAGTCCGTTGTGAAAGGTTTCCTTGGCTTCTGTTTCTCACCCGTGTGCTGGAGGTTCTGAATGGAACCTCCAATGCAGATGTGAACTGGGCCATAATCTGTTTTTTAACTGATCCTTCAGTTATTTTGACATCCGTTTATAATCCGTTTTGTCTCTGTTTTCAGCAGCTTAAGGCTATCTCTACCCTGCAGTGGACAAAAAACGACCTGAAAACGAATTACTAAAAACATTCATGAAACTGAGTTTTCTGTCCACTGCCTGTCAAAAGCAGCTGAAAAATCGTCCGTTTTTTGGCGCGTTTTTTGGAGCGTCTTTGCTCTGCTTTTTAATATATGCACAAATTAAGCCATTGGATGTAAACTACACCCTACAGGCGGAGTTAACATGTTAAGTAGTCACTTCCTTTTAGATCCCTGTAGCCCTTTTGAGAACATTGTCCTTTGTGTGCTGCTGTGTGCTACTACTTTATTAAATTTTGCACCAGATTCTTGCACCAAAATCCACAAAAATCCACATTATCTTTACAGATTTTGATGCTAATACAGTTATCTTGCTGTATGCAAAGAAAAGGATTTTAGCGCCCAAATCCCAAAAAACGCATTACTGCGCCAAATTCCGTAAAAAAATATTTTGTCAGAAGCGAGATATGTATAATCTGTAAAAAAAAAAAAATAAATAATTATTTTAGTGCCAAAAAACAGATTCTTGCGCCAAAAGCCGTAAAAAAACCTATTTTTGCCGTCAGAAGCGAGATAACGTTATCAGCGCCAAAATCTGTAAAAAAAAAAAAAATAAAAAAATTTAATTTTAGTGCCCAAAAACGTAAAAAAACGGATTCTTGCGCCAAAATCCGTAAAAAAAACGTATTTTTGGCGTCAGAAGCGAGAACTTTATTTAGCGCCAAAATATGTTAAGAAAAGGATTTATAAACAACAAAACCGTAAAAAAAATGGATTCTGGCGCCAAAATCCGTAAAAAACGTGTATTTTCAGTGTCAGTAGCTAGATAACTTTATTTAGCGCCAAAATATGTTAAGAAAAGGATTTTAACACCAAAATCCGTAAAAAAAATGGATTCTGGCGCCAAAATCCGTAAAAAATGTATTTTCAGTGTCAGTAGCTAGATAACTTTATTTAGCGCCAAAATGTTTAGAAAAGGATTTTAGCACCAAAATCCCTAAAAAAAAAAAAAAAAAAAAACTGATTCTGATGCCAAAATCTGTTAAAAAAAAAAAAAAAAAACAAACGTATTTTTAGCGAAAAAAATATGAAAAAAAAATCGTTAGCGACCAAAGCATGATCATTTTATTACAAAAGGTACAAAAGAGGACACATAAGATACCTGTATGTAAATTTGATAATGAATAACCTTTGTTACACCCACTATAGGTGGGACTTGGGTATATGGGAGGGTTTTCATTGAAAAATCGCAGCGAAAACGCGCCAAAAGATGTCCGGCGCTTTACATAGACTCCTGTAGTAAATTTTCTGCCCGGCTCTGGCGTTTTTTAGAGCATGTTGCAAAATACGACCAGTAAAAAAAACAAGCAGAAAAAAGAAGCTCAGTGTAGACAGCAGGACGTTTTTACATAGTCTATGGGAGATGATTACAGTCGTTTTTCCAGCGTTTTTAGAAAACGAAAAACGCTGAAAAAACTGACGTTTTTCTGTGCAGTGTAGACAGAGCCTAAAACAGATGTCTGTTTTTTTTTTTTTTTAGTGCTGCTATTTCTGCAGTTGTTAAACGGAAAGAAAAACTGATACAAATGGTTGACCATCTGATTTATATCTGTTGCACATTATACTCAACGTTATTCTCCTCCTCCCCCCCCCCCCCAAAAAAAAAAAACCCAAAAAAACCAAAAACTGAATTTTCCGCTCTGTCAGAAACCAGTTTTTTATTTTATTTTTTTCATAAACAATAATGCAGCACCCTATGCTATGTTCACTAGCAAACAACTGATTTCTGATTGGAATGGAGCACAACTGAACTGAATTGATGAGTTTAAAAATCCACTGTAATGGATGGGAAATCGTTCCTTTCTGCTTTTGGTGTCTCAAAAAAAGGAACGACTTGTCCCCAATGCACCGGTTTGTGGACAGTTTTTATGAACAAGTGAATGTGAAAGAAAAGCCGCCCCCCCCCTGCGGCCGTGTGCACAGCACGAAAAGAGGACAAATACCGGTCGGATAAACTGACCGGTATTTGTCCTGTGCCGTGTAAACGGGCGTGATAAATGTAACTCAAATTGGTGAATTCTCATGTAACTGGACTCATTTGACAGCTCTAAGTACAGTTTAAATATAGTGTAATGTACACAGGTAAGACCTAAAAAGTCTCAAATAAAAATAGCAAATGTATAGTAAAACTGGTACATTTGCCTAAGGATGAGGAAACTACCTTAGTACTTAAAGAGAGAGAGACTGCTTTGTAGAACAGTCTTAGTGTGTGTACTGGGGATGGACAGGCTTCTGGGGATTTTAAAAGGGTTTTGCCACAGTCCTTTAATACCTGCTTTATCCAGCTCTTCAGCTTTGTGTGCTGAAGGGGGAGTGTGTGATTTGTTTGAACTGCGTATCATGTGACCCAGCAGACTGACATCACCAGGCCTTTCCCCATACTGTGCTCACGTTAGTCAATGTTCTGTTTATGTAAAGAGCTGAGAGTAGTTAGAGAGTAGCTGAGTGGTTATAGCTACTGCCTGCCAACATAGCAATCCCAGGTTCAAATCCCTACATAAGCCAAACATAGAATTTTTTTTTTTTGTCGCCATACCTAATTGATGATTTTTTTTTTAAATATTTTGATTTATTTGCACTGTTTGACTAATTACTAAGGAGTGCAGGGGAGTAGAATGACAGCACCTGGGGTCACTCAGCAGTGAGTGTGTGTGATTACTCAGCAGGGAAAAAGACTGACAGTAGCTGCCTGAGAGGAGAGGTGATATTTGAGCATGTGTGGCCTGAACTGAGGAGCTCTTGTCACTGGTCGGTCCCCTGGAGATGAGCTGTACACTGTGGATCACTAAGGGAGCAGCTAAAACAAAAATGGTGCAGAATCTTTAATAATGATGAATTGTTTAACTTGCAAAGTTCCCACATCAGTTTAACTTTGTGGCAAAACCGCTTTAAAGGTGTTTTCCCATGAATAGCATATTGCTGGGCTATGTCATTAGTGTGTGATGGGTATGACTCCCATCTCTGGAATCCGTGCCTTTCTCAGGTCCATGAAAGTCTCTGTTCAGAGTGAAGTGGAGATTTCCATTTAATTTCAACGGGAGTTCCAGGTACAGCCGAGTGCCTGCTCCAGTGGTCAAATCTGCACCTGTCACACCTTGATGGCATATCCTATCGATGTGCCATTAATATGTAAGATGGGACAACACCTTCAATAGCTAATTGCACCATTAGATTGCAACCATCCAGTCTACCAAAAACGAAGACACCAACAGCAAAATTATTGGTGCTTTGTCTGGTGTATAAATAACTGTTTGTGTCTGTATTTTCATGAATACGATGAAAATCTACAACATCCTCTAACATTGTGTCTATTGGAACATTCTCCTCTTACTTTTCCTTTTTTTTCAGTAAGGGACCTCCCACCAATATGCCTTGATGTTCGACAAAAGCAGCGAATCTCCATTGATACCCTGCCTGCAGAGATGAAAGCCCCTATCTTACCTGAACCTCCCCTTCCAGTACGGAACAAGACTTTAAAGGATTTCCAGTGAGTCCAATACACTTCTAAGCTGATGTGTTTTATTTTTCTGATGGCTCTCTAGTCTTCTAGAGAAACCCTAATCCGGTTGGGAAACCGTATCCTCCTACATTGTTATGGACGCTGCAAATTCCAGGATGCCAGAACCTTATCTTTTCTTTATCTTAGTGCTGTTTAGACTTTTCACATCACATTTCGGGTTTCATTGTTCTAGAACAGATTACCAAATAAGGGCATTATCTGATTTCTTACTATAGACAACTCTACATTTTTGTTAAACAGGACATGCAACATCTCCTGACATGATACAGTGGGTATGGAAAGTAAAATAAGAAAAACTGAAATATCACATGGTCATAATTATTTAGACCCTTTGCTGCAACAATCATATTTAACTCACATGCTGTCCATTTCCTTCTGATCCTCCTTGCGATGGTTCTACTCCTTCATTGGAGTACAGATATGTTTAATTAAACTGATTGGACTTGATTAAGAAAGGCACACACCTGTCTATATAAGAGCTCACAGTGCATGTCAGAGCACATGAGAATCATGAGGTCTAAGGAACTGCCCAAGGAGCTCCGAGACAGAATTGTGGCAAGGTACAGATCTGGCCAAGGTTACAGAAGAATTCCTGCAGCACTCAAGGTTCCTAAGAGCACAGTGGCCTCCATAATCCTTAAAATGGAAGAAGTTTGGGACAACCACAACTCTTCCTTGACCTGTCCGTCCAGCCAATCTAAGAAATCGTGGGATAAGAGCCTTGGTGAGAGAGGTAAAGAAGAACCCCAAAATCACTGTGGCTGAGCTCCAGAGATGCAGTAGGGAGATGGGAGAAAGTTCCACAAAGTCAACTATCACTGCAGCCCTCCACCAGTCGGGGCTTTATGGCAGAGTGTGCCGACGGAAGCCTCTCCTCAGTGCAAGACATATAAAAGCCGCATACAGTTTGCCAAAAAAACACATGAAGGACTCCAAGGCTATGAGAAATAAGATTCTCTGGTCTGATGAGACAAAGATTGAACTTTTTGGTGTTAATTGTAAGCGGTATGTGTGGAGAAAACCAGGCCCTGCTCATCACCTGCCCAATACAATCCCAACAGTGACACATGGTGGTGGCAGCATCATACTATGGGGGTCTTTTTCAGCTACAGGGACAGGACGACTGGTTGCAATTGAAGGAAAGATGAATGCGGCCAAGTACAGAGAGAACCTGGATGAAAACCTCTTCCAGACGCTCTGGACCTCAGACAGTGCTGAAGGTTCATCTTCCAACAAGACAATGACCCTAAGCACACAGCTAAAATAACAAAGCAGTGGCTTCAGAACAACTCTGTGCCCATTCCTGACTGGCCCAGCCAGAGCCCTGACCTAAACCCAATTGAGCATCTCTGGAGAGACTTGAAAATGACTGTCCACCAACGTTCACCATCCAACCTGAGGGAACTGGAGAGGATCTGCAAGGAAGAATGGCAGAGGATCCCCAAATCCAGGTGTGAAACCTTGTTGTATCATTCCCAAGAAGACTCATGGCCGTACTAGCTCAAAAGGTGCTTCTACTCAATACTGAGCAAAGGGTCTGAATTCTTAAGACCATGTGATATTTCCGTTTTTCTTGTTTAATAAATTTTGCAAAAATATCTACATTTGTTTTGTTTTTTCTTTCAAGATGGGGGGCAGGTGCAGAGTGCACATTAATGAGCAAAAAAATGAACTTTTTTGATCTTACTAAACAGCTGCAATGAAACAGAGTGAAAAATTTAAAGGGGTCTAAATACTTTCCATACCCACTGTAAATCCTTGTTCCCTGTGAAATAACAATCCTGCAGCATTTTCTCTTATAACTCTGTATTGTGCGGTTCCTCTGTTACTCCTTCTAGAAAGGTATTACTGAATCTGTCAACTGGGTGTTAGCATTCCCTCTTTCAGGAGGTTGGACAGGGATCGGACAGTGTCAGACTTTGCAGGGACACAAACCCCAGAAGGTAACACCCATCTTGATACTGGATTTATAAAAACAATAATAGAGGAACTGGAACACAAGTATTAGCTATAACAGACATATCAAGGACACTCCCATAGGTCCGTTTAGTCATGAAGGTCAGTATTCCTACATTAACACTGAACTATAATGGAGCAAATATTTGGCGGCACACATGTCCTTCTCAGGTGTCCTTTCATTTTTAGCTGCACAGGTTTCAATAATAACAGCCAGATTTTCAAGTACAGCAAAGGGGTGTTTGTATGATCAGTGTCTGCACCCAAATGTATTTTTGCGAAGATATAAGTAATATAGTGGTACCATAAAGGCATGGTTTTAGACAGGCCAAGGCTCCTTGTCACTTTTAGGGCCCTGTTCACTTTGGTTTTACCACAAGAGAAGCCGCAACTGTGATCATTATGACGAAATCTACATGCCGTAACAGTTAATAAGATCTATTATAAGTCTATGGCGTTTGAGATCTGTTGTATGATGGATCCTACACATGTTGTGACCTCTGTTTAGAATGGAAGCTATGTGAACACAGTCTTAGATTTTTCTGAAAAAAACAATACATTTTAGACTAAAAAGTTATTTAAAGACCTGTTCAGGCTGTGGGCAGGTCTATAGCAGTGATTGACATATCCGCCCTTCTGTTCGCAGCAATTCCTGTTACACTGACATGAGCGCAGCAGCATTATAAAGCGCAAGACTACAGAGCTTTAGAGAGTGAAAGCTTGTCATTTAGTTAAGTAAACAAAGTCAATTGTTAGGCATAAGACTCTGCAGTGAGTGACTCACCATGGTCAAGTGATGGCAGCTTGGAGCAATGAGAGATAAGAGAGCAGGAAGAGGTGGAGAAAACATTATCTCCTGACCAAAGAAAAATCAAAAAGCAATGCATTTAGTAATAGTCTTCATTTACCTTTCCCTAATCACTATAGTGAGGAGACTTCTTTAAAGTCAATAGAGCTCTTATTTCTCACACCTGCAGTGCCTTGCGAAACTATTCGGCCCCCTTTTGCCACATTTCTGGCTTCAAACAAAGATATAAAATTTAAAATTATTTTTGAAGAATCAACAACAAGTGGGACACAATTGTGAAGTGGAACAAAATTTATTGGATATTTTAAACTTTTTTAAAAAAATAAAAAACTGAAAAGTGGGACGTGTGTAATTATTCGGCCCCTTAATTATACTTTGTAGCTTCACCTTTTGCTTGATTACAGTGAAAGTCGTTTGGGGTATGTCCATCATTTTTCCCAAATCGAGAACTGAAATTTTGCCCTTTCTTCCTTGGGCCAGTGGGTCAGTGGGGTTTGGGTGGGGAGGTTTGTGAACAGCTGGAGCTCAGTGAGTTGGGTGGAGAGCTTTTTGGAAAGCAGCCATGGAGGTTTGGGTAGGGGTTTTGGAAAAGCTGGAAAATTTGGGAGGGTTGGGTGGGGGAGAGATTTTGTAACAGTGGAGCTCAGGGGTTGGTGGAGAGCGTTGTTGAAACAGCTGGAGTCGTGAGGTTGGGGGGGGGGGGAGGGGGGCTTTTGTTGAACACTGAGGTTACGTAAAAAGGGGGTGGAGGGGTTTGAACAGGGGCTCAGTGGGGTTGGGGGGAGAGCGTTTGTGAAAGTGGAGTCGTGAGGTTTGGGGGGGGAGAGCGTTTGGGAAAAAGCTGGAGGCCAGTGAGGTTGGGTGGAGAGCGTTTGTGAAAGCTGGAGTCAGTGGGTTGGGTGGAGAGCTTTGTGAAAGTGGGTCAGGGGGTTGGGTGGAGAGCGTTTGTAAACGCTGGAGTCATGGGGTTTGGGGGAGAGGTTTTTGTGAACAGCGGGGTCAGGAGGTTGGGGGGAGAGGTTTTGTGAACGCGGGTCAGTGAGGTTGGGTGGAGAGCGTTTGTAAAAACGCGGAGTCATGAGGTTGGGTGGAGGGTTTGTGAAAGCTGAGCTCAGTGGGGTTTGGGTGGAGAGCGTTGTAACAGTGGAGCTCATGAGGTTGGGTGGAGAGCGTTTGTGAACGCTGGAGTCTGGGTTTGGAGGGAGACGTTTGTGGCAGGGGAGCTCAGTGGGTTGGGGGGGAGAGCGTTTGGAAAGCTGGGCTAGTGGGTTTGGGGGTTGGAAGCGTTTGAACAGCTGGAGCTCAGTGAGGTTGGGTGGAGGCGTTGTAACAGCTGGAGTCAGTGGGGTTGGGTGGAAAACGTTTGTGAACGGGGGAGCTCAGTGGGTTGGATGGAGAGTTTTGGGAAAACATGGAGCTCAGTAGGTTGGTGGAGGCGTTTGTGAACAGCAGTTTTCGCTCTTTCCACGATTCCCCGATTGGTTTAGGTTGGGATGTGTGGCCCCTTCTAACACCGGGATACGTTTTTTTTGTAAAACCTTCCATTTAGATTTTGCTTTATTTTTGGGGGACATTGTCTTTTTGGGAAAAATAAATCTCGTCCCAGTCTCGGTTTTTTGCAGACCCCAAACAGGTTTTCCCCAAATGGCCCTTTTTGGGCCCAATCCTCTTCCCCAAATTTTTTTTTAACCATCTTCCCTGTCCCTGTGAATTAACCCCAAACCATTTGCTGCCCCCCACATGTGTGCGGGGGGGATGGTGTGTTCAGGGTGTGAGCTGTTTTTGTTTTTTTACCCCCAAACATATCGTTTTGCATGGGGCCCAAAAAGTTGGATTTTGGTTTTCATTGAGCAGGCCCCTTCTTCCCAGTTTGGTGTTCCAGGTGGTTAGGGGCAAATTTTTAAACAACTTTTTAGGGATTTTTTTGGGAAATGGCTTTTTCGGGCCACTCTTAAAAAGGCAGATTTGTGCAGGGTAGGGAGATTGTTGCCCTTTTGGACAGGACTCTCCCACCTCAGTGTAGATCTCTGCATTCACCCAGAGTGTAATGGGCCTCTTGGCTGATTCTGTCAGTCCCCCCTTTGTTTAGATGAAATTTTTGAGGGACAGCCGGGGTTTTGGGGTTTTGCAGTGGTTGAACCCCCCATTTCATATGATCGTTGACAGTGCTCCTTGGATGTTTAAAAGGTTGGGAATTTTTTTGTTAAAACCCGGTTTAAACTTCTCCACAACTTTACACGGACCGCCTGGTGTTTCTTGGTCTTCATGATGCTCTTGCGTTTGAACAAACCTGAACTATCACAGGCGGTCATTTATACGGAGACTTAAAAAAACCCCACAGGGGGGTTTTATTTATCTTTTCATTCTTTTTAGGAAACATTTGATCTTTCAAGATCCCAAAAAATTCGGGGAGGGAGTTTGCTGCACTGAAAGTAAAGGGGCTGAAAAATTTTTCCCACGCCCCACTTTTCAGTTTTTTTTATTTTTTACAAAATTTTTTAAAAAAAAATAAAAAAATTTGTTCTACTTCAAATTGGTCCCACTTTTTGTTGTTTTGTCACAAAAAATTTAAAAATTTTTTATCTGTTTGAAGCCTGAAAAAGTGGCAAAAAGGTTGAAAAATTTCAAAGGGGGCCCCAATACTTTTGCAGGACTGTATTATAGGTTCCTTATGTAAAGACATGGGAGATTAGAACGATCAATTTTTTGACCCCCAGATTATCTAGAGGGAACCACCGTTTCAGCACGGCAGCAGCTAGATGAGTTGGGGGAGGAGTCAAAAAGGTCCTGGGAGGTTTCAAAGGTATCTGGGGCCATTGACTGTCCCCAACAAACTGAATTAGTCCATTCCATACAGGTGTAGATAATGCAACAATGTGGGAGATACTCAGTTTTAGCGCGGCCCTCCAAACCGTTCAAGCATTAGTTCCCTTGATAGCTCCCCCCTAGGAGCAGAGACCCGACAACCAAAAGGGGGGCAAAGACGCGCGCAAGTTCGACATTTCGGGAAGGGGTCCCCCCTTCCTCAATGCTTGAGGGGGGGGAGGAGCTCTCCCTAAACGTCGCTTTGCTGTGCTCTTTGCCCGCTCTGGTTGTCGGCGTCTCCTGCTCCTCGAGGTGGGAGCTATCAATGGACTAATGCGTTGAACGGCATGGATGGCCGCGACTTAATACTGAGTATCCTACACATTGTTGCATTATCTGACACTCTGTATGGAATGGACTAATGTCAGTGAGATGTGTTTTAAAAGAAATAATTAAAGTCTTTAAAGTTTTTATTGGTTCCACCATTACTATTTGCAAGCATTGCTAGCTGGCCTGGAGAACCTGCTTCTGGGAACCATACGGGACTCAGTATATAATTTGCCTTCGTTTGGGGGACCGTTTTCTATATATGTGACTGCATCCACAACTGCTGGAGGGTGCGTGGGGGAGGATTCATAGAGCAATCACAATGAACAAGGTGTTCTGCAGATGCTCTAATTGAGTTCAGTTAGGGCATGTTCCCACGGCAAGGGTTTTCGGCCGGTTTTTCAGCTGGTTTGCGGTTTTTCAGACCGCCTGAAAAACCGGCCGAAAATGAGCACAATTGTGCTCTATGGAAAAACCGTGCAGCAGTCCCCACTACATGGGTTTTCCGCCCGGCGGTTTTTCCGCCCGCGGGCAGCTCAAAAAACATTGAGCATGTTAATTCTTCTGTCCGGTTTCCGGACGGAATATGAACACCTCAATGGGAGGGAGGAGAGCTCTTCTCCGCTCATCGCGGAGAAAAGCCATCCCCACCCGCGGCCATGGGGGCGGCCGCAAAACCGGACAAATACCGGCCGGATAAACCGACCGGTATTTGTCCACTGCCGTGTGAACGCAACCTTAGGGAGCCAGGAGTGTACTTGAAAGTCTTGGTCCTCTTCCATGTCATATTGTCTTGCTGGAAGATAATATTCACCCTAGACAAGACAGTCGACATATAGGGGTGTATGTGATCTGCAAGAATGGATTCATAAACAGATTGGTGGACAGCACCTTCCTCATATATGAATGGTCCCAGAGAAAGCCACAAAAACATTCCCCAGTGCATAATGCTGTCAGCACCAGCTTGTGTTTTTCCAGCAATGATTGCAGGGTGTTTGTTCTCGTAGGCTGCTCCATGCCCCTCAGTGATGTTGTGATCTTTGTTTGCAGCCCCTGCTAGTGTGTAGCAGTCCTCCAGCTCCACCTCTCCTACTGTGCATGTGATCGGAATAATCCCCTGCCACCTCAACCTCCTTGGTTTAACGTGTACTAATTATTTGGGTGCAGATTACTACATATGTTTTACATGTGTGGGCTCCAGCATGTAAGACCACCCATGTTAATGACTTGTACTAATCTGCACCCATACAATTAGCACATACTGCAAATGGCAAGTTGTAAGGCTGAAAATGTTTTGATCCAGGTTTGCCACCTTACTCTAAAGCCGCTTACACATTTGCCACCAGACTCCTGATGTGACTGGAAGGAGGCCAACCAGGGCCAAAATGTTGCATGTGTGCCTGGACTTGATTGTTGCACCCTAAAGAGCTATTATAGCTGTTAAATTATGTTTGTTGTAAATTAATGCGTTTTACATTTTTTAATTTTTTTATAACAAATTTTATTGAGTTTTCAAATATAGTAACAAAGAAAAAGCAAAATGATCACAACGTATCTGATTACATTAATGGTATCACATATATACGTAGTAGTTCAAATTTAAAACAGCCTTACGAATACTGTTAAAGATCTGCTGCTCAAAGAACTGCTAAAGCGGCCCGAGTTGCAGGGAGTGGATGCTTTACACATTTCATTAATTCAGTATGAGATGTGCTGTGGATTTCCTGCAGTTTTATTCAGGAGTGAAAATCCTCCCACTAAGCCACACACAGACTTGGATAACCATAGGGTGCAGTACCAATATTAGGTGAAACCTTCTGAACAGGGATATAGACCGCAAAGCAAACGTTATAAGGATGTTCACTCGCTATCCAAAACTGAAAACCTTTTTGGAGCTGGAGTTACATTTAAGAAAAAAAATATTACCTGTTCTTTCTTGCATACAAATTCATCTTAACAACAAACCTACAGAACCTATCAAGTTTGTAACTTGAAGACTGCCCGTTCTGCCACCCTTGGCCTTAAAGGGGTTGTCTCACTACATCAGTTCCTTTTCCCTCAGCCCTGTTTTCTTGGTTTCGTTTTGAATTCAGGGGCGTGTTTAGTCGCTTCTACTAGGCTGCAGTAGAAGCCAGGTCTGTAGCTATAGCAACCAGTGCTGGCAGTAAACAGGTCTGTAGCTATGGCGCTTTAGGAGGAGCTGATGCAGCCCATACAAGAGGGGATATCTAGGAATAGGTAGGACATTGTTAATGGACATATATTGCCGAGTGATTTGTTTTTACAAGATCTTTAACATAAAAAGCAATCCTTGTAGTGAGACCACCCCTTTAAAGCTAACGATCATCTTGTTTTGGAACACTGATAGATCGCCCCTTTTGCCCAGGAGGGCAATGGGGGATATATGTGTAGACAGCCTCACACACACCTTATATACCTACCATACCAGCTCACCACACAGGACTTTTTTCATTAGCTACGCGCTGGAGACATTGCAAGTAGGACATGGTCATAATAATGTGACTTGTCTGTGTATCTAAACATTCTGTGTGAGTCTTAAATTAAACTCTTGAACTGTGTGTGCGGTCCAGTGCGTCACTCGGGATGTGTGACGCTGCTGTGTCTTAATCATTTGTCCTTTCTCATTAGCCTTTGTTCTGCTTGGAATTTACTATATGCCACGGTCCATATCTGAATACGGCTGAAGACTTCGGCTCTAATCTGAAGTGTCACCGCATGACGGTAATCTGTTAAGCGGGAAATGAAATACAAGGTTCTGCTCCTCGCCTTTTTATTAACGCTTTCATTCTCCCTGACACTACATGCTCCTGTGAGTCACTTGGCATTTGCTGTATTGTATTTTTCTCTTTTTTGGAAAAGTGGATTTGCTTAGGTTGGATAAATGTGAGTGATGCATAACATAAACAGTTCATCCATACTTGACAACTTTTGAAAGTGGACATCAGGGAGATCCGAAGGCCCAAAAATTTGTATGACCACACTCTCTACTTGGAGTCAGACCGCAGGAGACAGGGCGCAGAGGGCAACTTCTACCCCCTGTGGCCTATCTCCTGCCCCCTGAGACTGCCAAAGACAGACCACAGGGGTTAGGAGACAGTAGCAATGGGCAGAAGACAATTGGGCAACTCCTACTCCCTTGCAAACTCAAACACACACACTATCCCGCACACTCGCATATACCCCTACCCCTCTCCCACACATTCACATATACCCCTACACCTCTCCCGCACACTTACACACACACCCTACCCCTCTCCCGCACACTTACACACACACCCTACCCCTCTCCCGCACACTTACACACACACCCTACCCCTCTCCCGCACACTTACACACACACCTCCTCTTACCCCCTCCCGCACACTCACGCACACACCTCCTTACCCCCTCCCGCGCACACTCACGCGCACACCTCTTTACCCCCCTCCCGCGCACTCACGCACACACCTCTTTACCCCCTCCCGCACACTCACGCACACACCTCCTTACCCCCTCCCACACACTCACATATACCCCTACACCTCACCAGTGCGCACACACACACGCGCACACTCACACGCACACCCCCTACCCCTATCCTGCACACTCACACACCTCCTTAACCCACTCACGCACACACCTCCTTAACCCCCTCCCGCCACTCACGCACACACCTCCTTACCCCCCTCCCGCACACTCACGCCCACACCTCCTTACCCCACTCACGCGCACACCACCTTACCCCCCTCCCGCACACTCACGCCCACCCCTCCGTACCCCACTCACGCGCACACCTCCTTACCCCCCTCCCGCACACTCACGCACACACCTCCTTACCCCCCCCGCGCACTCACGCACACACCTCCACCCCCCTCCCGCCCGCACTCACGCACACACCTCCTTACCCCCCTCCCGCCCGCACTCACGCACACACCTCCTTACCCCCCTCCCGCCCGCACTCACGCACACACCTCCTTACCCCCCTCCCGCGCACACTCACATACAACACTCCCCCACACACAAAACCTCCGGTAATGTACTCGCCTGTACTACTGCAGGCAGCCTGCATCTTCACGCTGCTCTGCTGGGGAGGGGAGGCAGAGCTTTGCTGCTCCGGATAATCCCCACGGGGTGGTTGGCCGCAGACTATTTTGCTGGTCCACATACATTGGTCAACCCCTTGTTTCAGCTTTCGAGGGGTTTTCTTGCTACAAAGATCATATCTCTAATGATGGGGACAGTAAAAATAGGCACTTTTACAATTGGTTTGCATTACCTAAATCATTTAGTATAGCAGATATAAGCAAATCTGTGTCTTCTACACCTAAAACTGCAGCCTGGGGTGGGGCAACACACTCTTTTCTGTGATTCACTGATATTTAATTCAACCTGTTGGGACACGACCCCTTGATGGGAAACGCCCCCTGTGCTGATATTGGCTGCCTGCACTTTGTGCTCACTCCCATCTGAGCTGTGGAAAATGAAAGTGAAACCGCTTTCTATGCTGGGTTCTGTCTGTGTAATAAAGGCTGCCTGAGCTCCTCTATGCTCATCTCCCAGCTCTATGTGAAAGATCTGGGTAATTACTGAGCCTCTAGCTGCTAGATTCACTCTCCTCCCCCCCATATAACACAGCCTTATACATTCTGTTCTCCCTCTACCTCCTGCCTGATAACAGAGGGTGGAGCAGAGTGCATTTCTCACTTTTGTTTCTCACATTTCAGGCTGTAAGTATAACTGCTTACACCAAGGCAGGTGTTGTGGTTACAAGGAGCTTGTGGAGGGAGGTGACAGCTCTGCAGACATGAGAACTGATCATTGCTGGATATCTGCAGAGCTGTAACATCCTCTCCCTTTCACTGCTCACGCAGAATGATGTCACCAGTCTTCAGTGAGGGAAGACACGCCTACTGGGAGAAGAGACCCGCCCCGCCCCTGCATTTGAAGCTGTAACAGACTGAAACCGCTCAAGCCTGCGAATACTTGTGATAAGAAAACCCCTTTAACACAGTCTTTAGCTTCAGGGATGACCTCTCTTTCAGCCCATGCAAACTTCCCAAAGATGACCTTTCCCAGGACTAAGGGTACTCTCTGCCCATACTGTCTTGGCAACTTCTGCCATCTAAAGGCTAAAGGGATATTCGCTACCGATTCTCCCTCCAGCTCATTATCTTTATACTTGCTGCACGGTCCTGTCCTGGCACTACGGTCCATAGGGTTTCTGCAGAATCTCTGCATCATCAACCAATCCAGCATCCATCCTACAGACACCATCATGATAGAAAAGCCTGGGCCTGACCATGACATAAGGCCACTAACGGGCTCTCCAGGGGCCTTGTGCAGTCACTCCACACGCTCCTTCTGCCACAGCAGCACACTCAGTCATTGGGCTCTTTCTGGGCCTGAGCACCTCCAGTTACCTGTCCTCTTCACAGTTCATGTAACAATAAAAAAATCATGCTTAGGAGAAATGACTGATCTGTTCTATTGCATTCTGTGATGGGAAGCAGAAAATCACGACACGGGCGTTTATCCATAGGGTTCATTTGCTGGATTTCTTTGCTCTTAGAAAAAGCAATTTTTGTTCTCTGACATTGGGGACACAAATTACAGATAATTACGGTCCGTTCAGAGGACATACACGACTTGGCTGGGAAATAACAACTGCTGTATACTTTTTCACTGTGTGACAATATATATTCTAGGAATATAGAAGTGCCTGGATGGAATATTTAATCCTAAGTAATAATTTTGTTAATGATAGCCGGCACAGCTATGATTACTTGTGGATATGAACAGAAAAAAAGCTTCCATGGAGAAGCAATGTTTTTAACATGTTCTGTGCTCCTAAATCTAACGATTTGAAGCAAAATAACACTGATTATTGCAGTTTATGGGGCAGCAACATTTAAAGCAAAACGCAAAGTATTGTGAGACATAGGCACTTTCGGTAAATTGCCCATTTTTTTTTTTTTCGAGAAGCAGTTCTTCTAGTGGCAACTACTTCCATATTAGAGCGTGCTATAGTACATACTGAAAAAAAAAATCTCCTGTGTACCTCTATGTACAATCAAAGGCACAAACAAGTCCTGTATAGGCCTACAGTATTCAGGATAGATTGATTCCAGTTATGGCGGTGTACATAAGGCGGTCTAGCAATAAATTTGTTGCATTCATACTGGAAAACCCCCCAGTATATACATGAGGCATATCCCCCTAAATGCATGGCAAAAGTGTGTCCGAGTGGCAAACTGTCTCGGAAGCACAACGACTGTGCGTTCATATACAGAGGGCAGCACAATGGCTCAGCAACTGGCACTGTTGCCTAAGGCCTCGTTCACACGGCTTATTTGGGCGCTGATTGGAGCCGTACTGCGCGCTGTATTTACGCTGCAGTACGGCTCTAATTCGTCCCAGTAACTACGGTAATTCACAGTTCTCATAGAGAACTATGGATTCCGTCTCTTCTCTCCGTTCGGCGAATCCGCCGCGGGGGGAGAAAATGACATGCACATTATTTACGGCGTGTATGCGCTGTAGATAATGACAGTCTATGGGGCCGGCGACATTCCGGCCCCCAGCCCCGCCCCGCTGCACGATTGCCGCCGTAATTGCGGGGCGAAATCCGTCCCCGCAATTACGCCGGTAATAAGCCGTGTGAACGAGGCCTAACAGCACAGAGGTTCTGGATTCAGTTTTGACCGCAGAGAACATCTGAATGGAGTTTGTGCGTTTTCACCATTCCGTGCTTCGCATGGATTTCCTCCAGGTACTCCAGTTTTTTCCCATGTGGCAAAAACATCATAATACTGTTATTTGGGAATTTAATTGTGTGGGATAGAAATCTCTGTACGGTGCTAATGCATATGTTAGTGCTATATGAATACATGTGTTTGGCCCCCACCCCCCACCCCTTCCCAACCAGGGCTGTGGAGTCGGCAAGCCAAAGCCCCGACTCCGAAATTTCCCAAACCTCCGACTCCTGACTCACTCATACACGGCGCATGTTTAAATGATAGCTTTACTGTAGTAAAATGGTAACATCAGGCTGTTTATCACCTTATGATACAATGATCAAGCTATTTAGGTAGAACAGACGCTGACAAGCAAAAGGGTAACAATGTTTTGATCTTTTGAACACTCGTGGGTAGAGTTGAAGAAAAAGCTGTATTTGTATCCAAGTCCAGTCCGCTCCAACATTGAGGATGTGTAGAAGAGACCTGGAATCAGATTTTGGTCAAGACATGCTTGAATCTGATTCAGAGCCCAGAAGGATTCGGGCAGTATTGAAAACCAAAGGTGGATTTCCCAAATACTAACAAAATAATAAAAATTAACATTTAGATTTTTAGGAGCAAAACAGTAACAATGCAGCATGACAAGAATCTACAGAACTAAGTAGATGCTAAATACTTGCAAGTCACATTTATGTATAAGATCGGTAGGATGACTGTATATAAAATGACAGTAGCCTCATGTACAAAGCTGTAGTGGATGGTGAGATATAGAGCTGGAAAGTCACAAGTTCAAAACACTGTTACCCTTTTGCTTGTCAGTGTAAAATATATTTATTGGATATGACTTTAGAACACAAAAAAATTGTTAATATGTAAAACACTGCAGGAACATTTGTGGAGTCTCTGAATTTGTTCTGAGAAATAGTATTGCCTCCATCAGATCCTGCATACATGACCTCACATCTGATCTCATTATTTCCAGGCTAGAGAACGGCCTCTCTACACTAACTTGGGTTGGGGGCAAAGCGGTGACCACAGGGGCAACATCTCTAACAATGTCAGGGTATAAAGGAATTGCCTCAGCCACAGTCAGTTTTGATGAATGGTTGAACTCTTCTACTTCTTTGAAAACAGGTGAAAAATTTTGCGAAATCTGTTTGCCCTGGGAGCAGAATCTTTTCCCCTGTGGCAGCGCTTTGCCTGCTCCATGTCATCAATTACACTCCTCATGTGATAAGGCTGAAGATATGGGAGCAGTAGCACTGGCCGGACCCAATGCCTCTTGCTCTTTGCATCAAACTAACTGGACCAACTTACTATATATGTTGGGAGTCGGTCCATTTTATGACGACTCAGATTCCTGCAAAATAGGCACCAACTCCGACTCCACAGCCCTGTTCCCAACTATGGGTGATCTATGATACTGTTGTCCTATACCAGTGGTCTTCAAACTGCAGCCCTCAGCTGTTGGGTAACTACAACTCCCATGATGCATTTATTTAATATATAACAGTGGGCATGATGGGAGTTGTAGTTACCCAACAGCTGGAGGGCCGCAGCTTGAAGACCACTGACCTATACAGTGACATATGTCAAAGGCTTCTGTTGGAAGTAATTTGTGTAAATCTATCCAACATCTACTGCTGATAAAAGGTTTAGACTTAGTCTAAGTGATCAGGAGATTTCCAAAGTAAAGATTTGGCTCAGGAGACCTATTAAAGGTATTAATGGTTTTGTAGTACGAGCACACTCTAAATAGCAGCTTATATTGATAAATAGTTTTCCATTATTCTGACCATACACAAGCTGCCACATCAATGTTTCGAGACTACCCAATTCACAGTATAGATTAAGCACGGTTCCAGCGTCCTCTTAAAAGATTGAGTTTATTTCTTCATATTAAAATTCAGTATTGGTATGTTCACACATCGTCTTTGCAGGGCGTATTTTGGAGCCTAATTACGCTGTAATATGACGGAAATATACACTGCAAATACAGTAATTAGTAGTTCTCATTAAGAGCAATGATTACCTGCGTTTTCTCTGCCGCATATGGCGCGCCGGGAGAAGGAAGTGACATGTCACTTCTTCCTGGCACTTGTGCGCCGAGGAAAGTGCAAGTCTTTGGAGGCCGGCGGAGAGCATTTTAGAAGTCTAAAACACCTGCCGTATAGCGGAGCTGCTATATGCTCCAAAGATGCTGTATGAACAAACCCGAACATAGAAAACAGACCGGGTTCGCTTACGCGTTTCAGGCAGAAATACCCTTAATCATACGATCGCTGCCTGAAACGCATAAGAGAACCTTGTCTGTTTTCTATGTTACTGGATTTTAATCTGAAGAGAGAAACTCATTCTTTTAAGAGGATGCTGGAACCATGTTTAACCTTTGCATTGAGTTGGTGCTTTCAACATCCGTGCCTCCTCTACACCCAGTGAGCTGGACTTTTCTTATATGAATACACGGTATACTCCGCTCATTATATCAGTGGAGGACAGACGCACTCCTCTGGCATACTTATTCTTGTGGGAAAGCAAAAGATTAGTTTAAATCCGTTCTGTCCCTCTCTTGTTTCCCCTAATGCTGCAGGTCATTCAGACTTTGCACATAAAAATTAGATTTAAAGGGGTTGTCTCACTACAAAGAATAGCTTTCAAAATGTAGGTTACACTAAATGAAGACGTTTTCCAAATATATTGCGTTGTTCATCTTTTTTTTTGTTAAAGAGCTACAAATGATTTTATCACCTTGTGAGGGCTTTCTAGTTTCCCAAGTGACCGACCTGTTTACTCCGTTCTCCCCAGCTGTGTGTTCTCTCTGATAGCAGGGAGTGATGTCATCACACAGGTCGCGGCAGCGGCAGCACAGAACTCCGGACAGTGAGAGCTTGTTTTTATCTGATCTTTCAGACAAAAGACAGTAATTACTCTACTGTTTACATTAGCTCAGAAGCTTCTCCGGACCTCAGAGAAGGTAATTTATTTAATCTAGACTAAACAGAGAAGTCTGAATACATGGAGCTAATATGCTAATTACAGACAGCTTGACCAGGAAGTGACAGAGCAAAGCAGCATTATTTCATTCATGCATTCTATGAAACTTTGAGATGAGACAACCCCTTTAAGAATGTAGTCCATAACACACTGATTATGTGATTCTCCAATTATCAAATCCATGAAAACACATATACATTACATTATGTTTATTGGGGTGCTGTCATCATAAACTGATTATAATCCTTACTATGAGATCAGTCTTTTCAGCTGAACAGCACAATAGTTTTTTTCATTTTTGGAAAGAACCTGTATTCCGCTGCTCGTAGATAGGGCAGACTTTTTAAGTTAGGAAATCCACTTTAACACATACCTCCCAATTTCAAATCTTTCATAAATGATTCTATTCACTTACATAGTCCATCTTTTTGATGTGGGTCTCATAAAAAAAAAGAAGCTAAAAATAAGGTCCCAGTGCTTTGTGCCCTGCTATACTCCTATGTATCAGTGATAAAACATTGATACCATGAGGCCATATTTAGGTACATCCATTACAATGATACCTCGCAACGTCTACCGGCACATGTATTTTAAAATACAGATACCACCTATAATAATCAGTGTTGATGAATTCCTGGTGAGTTTCAAGGGAAGCTTAAACTTTGTGCGGTATTTATCCAGCAAAAGGGCAAGATATGAAATGAAAGTTTATAAAGTTTGTGAAAGCAATTCTGGCTTCAGCCATTATTTTGGAGTATAATAGTGGAAGGATATTTATATTCACACTCCAGAATGCCTTCTATCTTATATACGTGTTAAAATGCTATCACTCCTGTGTAATGGCATCAAAAATAAAACTATGGTGCCACCTAGGGGTTGTGGAGTGTTTATAACCTCAGGATATCCTTGCTCTGAGGTTTAAAATGAATCATTTCTTTAATCTTTGCACGTTTCTACAGCCTTCCCACCTAGACGTGCTCCTATTAATGCACCATTTATTTTCTATGTTCCATGCACCATGTTGATCAGTACTGAATTAAGATTTCTTCTTTGCCTGATACAGAGGTCCTGAGTCAGGGTCCCCCCTCTGTCATGTCCATTTGGCAATTTAAAACGTAAGATATTAAAGGGATTCTCCAGGAAATGGTGAAAAATAAATACAAAAACTTCATGTCATAATGAAAAAATGCCTAAATTCCTTTAATTTAGAAAAGTCTGCTCCTTTTGTCTTGGGTTAATCATTGTAGGCATACAAAGGAGTGAATGCAGCCTGCTGATTCTGGACGCTCCGGTACGCTTGGCATAACACCCTCCCAATGGAAACAGGTCCCAGTTGGGTTTCGACTTAAAACCGTACTGGGACATCCCACATCACACCCTCTCACCCCCCGGTCTACACTCTCCTCCCTTTCGGGCCATGCTGTTTTTGACTTCGGACACAAAATGGATCATATCACGGCAGGGAAATGCCACAACATTGTGCCCCTGGCACTATCAAAATCGGGGAGGGAGGGGGGGGGGGTGGTCCAGGCTACAACTTGGTACCAAACGCAGCATTTCTGCTCCGTTCCTTGTACCAGCCTTTGGTTTTTCCCTGCCAGTGTGCCCTACAAATGTGGGAGTGACAGCTATGCAGAAAGGTTCATATTTAAAAATATGAAGCTGGGGTGGACCTGTGATGCACAGTTCTTCCATAAATCCTTCTGAAATATAGGCATCTGGCAGCTATCTTCTATGTGTCTTTGATGCTTGGTCTCTGGGAACATGAGCCTGGTCAGGTGTTAACGAAATTAACTGACAATTCTTTGATGCTTCGACTCCCTGCTGGGCTTGTTTCCTCTAGATTCATTGGGAGCAGTCAGGCCTTGCTTCCAAATAGGGGACATGCATTTTGCCTCATTGATTGCTTTCTAGTGACATTTGTGGAAACTGAGGGTCAATTTTCCTCACAATATGCACTTCATGAATTCATTACGAGGTGTGCTATGGATTTACTGAAGCCTTATACAGGACCAAAAGTCCTCCCATAGACTCATATAACCAAGGTGTGTGGTACCAATTTTAGTCTTCTGAACAGGGAACAGACCGCAAAAAGAAAAAAAAAGTTACTTAAATGAGCCTGTTTCAACTTTCATACAAATTAAATTTAAAGGGGTTTTGCCACAATTTCATTTCATCCCACTTGCATCCAGCTCTTCAGCTCTGTGTGCTCAGAAGGGGGCGTGTGTGATTTGTTTGAATTGCATATCATGTGACCCAGCAGGATGACATCACCAGGCCTATCCTCTCTGTAGTCAGAGAAAGGTCTGTTCATGTAAAGCATTGTGAGTAGCTGAGAGGTAATGTTTTTGCTTCACAGCACAAAGGTCCTTGGTTCAAATCCCTGCAGGATCCAAACCTGTTTTTGTTTTTTTTCTCTTTATCAATGCACAGATCTCATTGAGGTTTCTTTTTTATTTATTTGCACTGCTTGACTAATTACTAAGGAGTACAGCGGATGGGAGTAGAGTGACAGCACCTGGGGTTTGAACACCCAGTAGCTGCCTGAGAGGAGAGGTGATGTCTGACCAGGACTGAGAAGCTCTCGGCCCTGGTCGTATCCCCTGGAGACGAGCTGTAAACACTGGATCACTAAAGGAGCAGCTAAAACAAAAACGGTGCAGAATTTTTAATAACCATGAATGGTGAAAATGTTATTTCACTTGCAAGGTTCCCACGTCAATTTTATTTCGTGGCAAAACCCCTTTAAGAACAAACCACTAGAACCTCGCTCATAACCCGGGGACTCTCTGCAGTTTCATGCTTTCAACAGTCACTATCTCTGCAAAGGCTTAGCCAAATGCCATAAGGTTTCTCTAGCATTTCCTTCACTAGGAAGATCTTGGATATGGGCAATCAGTTAGCTGTTACCTTCCCATAACTTGCTGTCTAGCTGCCCGCTAGGGTTGGCACAGTAGCCTGGCATCCGGGAGTAGCAGGACCGTCCAATTTGATCTGGGAAGCTTGGGAGAACAGCTGGCAGCCCCAGTAAAATAAACTTCTGTTGCATAAAACATTGAGTTCCTCTACTTGTTTTATAAAGTTTAAACTTCAAGCCCTTTTATTACCCAGCTAAGTGGCTCGACGTCTGCTCTAATAGACACCTAGCCTGCCTCAAACCTCCTATCTAGTGTTAGAAGAAATTCTAGTCCTTCACCCCAGACAGCAGCTTCCAGATAATTCACCTTCACTACTCTTTAGCAAATCTATTCACAGGGTTACGTAACATAAAAACTGCTAAGTTGTTTTGTACAGGAACATTTTACTATTTGTCAGTATCTGGATGTCTGCAAAGTCACTCTCTCAAAAAATATCGGCTGCACCCTATTATCGGCCTCTCCTGCTGCTCTTATATGGTATAATTTCAGCCTTTGTGGATCACTTTTCTGAAAGGTCAACAGACCATACAAGAGAAGAAAATTACAATTTCATAATGTTGCTTCAGCTTATTACTTGACCGCCATGGGGATTATCGCTCTCTACAGACCTTCAAATCAGCTGTTGCATTCAGTCTGCGATTATGTAGAGAATTTTGATGATTTTCATCTTTATATATACTCTATATACTGTAATCGCAGGTACTAGTAGAACCATCTCATTACCCTGCCTTCCTTGTACCTGATTATTTGGTCATTTTGATGTACGTGTCCTTTGCTTCACGCTAAAACTCTTTAACATTAAAAAAACACATTAGTGCAAATATACAAATAATGCTCATGGGCTTTATAGTTAAGGATAATGTTATATCTGCTGATTTAATTGTCTCATTATTATTGCATAGCTTTGCCACATCCGTCTTGGTGATCACCTTTTGATATATTTGTAATTCCATGTACTGAATGGTCACTGCATGTAAAATGCCTTCTTGAGCGCGATGAATATACACCGCCGGGTCACATTATTATGACCACCGACTAATATCCAGAGAAATCGCCATGTGCAGCATTGACATCCACTGGACGGGCTAAAAATAACTCATTGGGTATCTGGAGCCATGCTCACTGCAATGCATTCCACAGCTGCTGCATAGAGGAGGATCCATAGTTCAAACATGATGATCGAAGTGGTCATACCAATGCTTAATTGGGTTTAAGTCTGGGGAACCAAGAGGCCAGGGTACATCTTGGAAGTTATGCTCTTACTACCAATGTCAGACATTTCTAGCTGTGTTACATGTCACATTGTTTTGATGGAAGATCCTATTCACTCCAAGGTAGACAATAGGCATGTATGGATGTGCGTGATCTGCAAAAATGGATTCATACCCAAATCGGTGAGCATGCCTTGCACATGAATGAGTGGGCCCAGAGAATGCCACAAAAACATTTTTTAGCGCTGCCACCATCAGCTTGGGTTCTTCCAGCAGTGGTTGCAGTGTGTTTGTTCTCTAAAGCTTCTTGCCTTAAATGCCAATTTAAATGCCAATGACTATATGAAACAGAAAATGTCACTCATCAAAGAAGACAACCCTTTGCTATTCAGTGGAGGTCCAATTCTGACACTGCCTTGAAAATTGAAGCCCATTCTGCTAATGTAATTTTGTTAGCAGAGAGGCAGTGATCATCTGTCTGCTTTGGAGTCCTATACACAGAAGGACTCGCTGAACTGTTTTAGACATACGTCCTCTAGGCCCCCGGTTCACTTTGCTGGCGCGCTGCTTCACATTAGTGTCCCCTCTACCATCTTTATAGCTGACATTAACCTCAAATCAATGGCACACGGTGCTTCACAGTTTATTTGCAATAATTCCATTAATTTACTCGAAATAATACACAGTCACCACAGCAGGAAACAAACAATTCTCAAGCTCCACAGTTTCAGTAATACTGACGCCATTCGTCTGAAAGCCAATATCATCCCTTTTTGCAACTCTGATAAATCAGCCCTTTTACCTATGACAGCAGCAAGGGCTATGTGTGCAGACAGTTTATCACACTCATATACCCACTTATCATTACGAAGTCTGTAGTTCACCTCATACTTATAGCGTTACCAAGGCAATAGATGTTTTCTATGTATTAGATTTTTTAAAATGTTTTAAGCATAAGTATATTCAAAGAGGGAAATGGGAGGAGTTTTTCTTTTCCTCCCGATCATGTGACTGTGAAACTTCCTTTAAATAGGTGGTTTTATTCATTGTTTGTTAGACTACGATTAAAGGGAAGGTGTCATCAAAAATGATTTATTGTTTAACTCACATTTTTATGTTAAACACATTTTTAAGGATTTTTTTATTTTTTATTATTTTCCATATCACTTTCAATTTTTTTTAATAATTCTTAAGTCCTGCAGTTTTTCACTTTGGCCACTAACCCTAATAATCGTCTGACACTTCCTTTTCCCTGTTTAGAGAGCTTTTCAGCAGTGGTGCTCATCATCAGAAACAAGCAGGGTCAAACTGAAAGGAGACACCCATGGTACAGATAAACACAGAATCCACCAGTCACAAGAGGAGATGTCACAGCTCCCCCTCTCCCCTCCCTTCACTGTGAAAACTTCCTATACAATCTATGGGACATAATCTGTCTTAAGAATCCATGTGCATGAAGCTGCTGTAAAGTATCTCTCTGACTGCTGTTAAAGCAGTGCAAACAAAATGTCTTCCCACAATCGATATATAGACGGCCGAATAGAGAAATCAAACAATCAGGAAATAAAAACGACTGAGAGGAAAAGAATATGGATCAGGGGCTTGATTTAATAAGTAAAAAAAAAAAAAATTGGCGACAGATTCCCTTTAAGGACACGTTCCGAAAAGCGTCAGTCCATTGGTCGCACTAGAACCATCATGCCGTATTGAACTGTAGCTGTCTATGCGTTTAAGGTTATACCATCGATTTGGATTTGACTGGATTGTCAATAAAGTTGAACGTTTTACTTCTATTCCGCTCACCAGTTACTCACCAAGTCAGCGCATGACTTCTTTCATGAGCCATGTGCTGCCAACATCAAAAGTAGGAAGTGGCTATAATAATGTGACTTAACTTTGTCTTTTCCCATATCATACTAAGTGGCATTATCATTTTATGTGTCAGAAACATCTGCATTTATCTCTGTGTTTATACATAGTTATTTTAACATGCAGTTAACTGGGAAATTACAAGTAAACCCTGAACAAAATGAGGGATATAAATGTAACCGGCAACTAGATTATTTGTTAAAACATTGGGTATCAATACCCCTGTTTCCCGAAAATAAGACAGTGTCTTTATTAGTTTTTGCTCCTAAAGACGAGCTAAGACTTATTTTTAGGGGATATTTTTTTTTTTTCTATGAACAAGAATTCACATTTGTTGTTGAGCAAAACATCAGTATGTATTAATATACTGTAGTGATTTCATCACAAACATCAGCATAAGCAGCCAAACTCTGAAGTGCATCAAAAAATGCACCAAGTCTTATTTTCAGTGGTGGTTTATTTTCGGGGAAACAGGGTAGTAACCTGTGGTTGGGGGTCTAAAGGTGTCTACATTCATATCAAAAAGAGGACATCAGTGGGTTTTTAGCTGTATTTACAGTTTGTTCAAAATGACACACTATGTTCTAATAGCTAACTGATTAACACATCAGAAAGCACAAGAAACACAAAATAAAAGAATTGGGTAAAAAGCGGTCAGCGGGTGCAAATGTTAGAGCAAAAGACTGCTAAAAATAACTGATCACATGGTTCCTTTTATCTTTCTAAGGAAATGAAGACATTTGCTTCCCCTTGTGCCAGTTCTGGAATAAACTGAACATGCTGGGAACTATTTTGATTTCTTGCTTTCAAATGTTAACGTGTTCAGGGACTCTCTCTCTAGCACAGCAAATACCTTGGATAAAATGAAGATGGATCAGCTGTAGCGAAAATGCATGGCATTGCCTTGCAAGTTTAAAAGAAATAGTGGCACATATCTAAAATGCAAATTAGCTTGTCGTTAAAAAGGAAAGTGCTTTCAGGCCTTATCGAATGGTTGGACTTGGCTAAAGGCAAACATGGCTTCAACAGGAGAGATGTCAGTTGAAACTGTAGAAAATATTATTCAGTTCCTTCAGTATGGAATTCCAACATGGAGTGTGCCAACAAATGGTGCTTGTTTCTAGTCAGGGATGAGAAAGTATGAACAGAATGGGAAGGTTTTGAAAGGAAAACATACCGGTAGACCAAGGAAGATAATGTGCAGGTGGAACACTCAAAGCACTAAGCCTTGAAAATAAAACGTGCATAAGAAAAAAACAAACGAAAAATAAATGGACAGAAATAGGAGACGATGTTTGTGACGGTACTGTAAGAAGTTGGCTGGATTAAAGGGGATTTACTCCAAATGTCAAGCAGCAATAGCACCTAAACAGAAGATAACAAGGTTACAGCTAAAGCGAAGAAGGCATGGAGGAGGGAGGCTTTGATGAAAAGTCATATTCAATGATGAATCGCCAAGCTGCATTGGTCAAGGAGATGATGCTGGAAGGTTTGCCTAGTCTTGTTCTAATAAACCATATAAAGAGGACTTCTCAATATCCGGGAAGGGCAGGCATGGACTGGCCCATTGGGCACCAGGGGAAACCCTCGGTGGGCCCCTGAGCATGGCAGACCTGGAGAAAGGCAGAGTAAAAGAGGCATGTAAAATAGTAGGGTGAGCCCCCAGAATCAACTCCACAGGGGCCCCCAAAATGTGATTTCACTGGGGAGCCCTAGGCACCCCTGTCTGACACTGGCTAAAGGACCAGGGGAGTGGGCAATCATTACCTCAGCTGTTAAAGCACAGATGTATATAGACATTTTGAATAGTTTTTCTCAATACACCACCAGAAAATCAACCTGGTGATATGACCAGCAACATATTGGGGCACATTTATTAAGGTAGTTTGCGCCATAATTCTGCTGCAATTTGTGTCAAAAATATTGGCGTACATGCTTTACACCGTATTTATGTGTTTTTTAGACTGTTTCTAGACACTGCTCCTTGTCCGATAATTGGCCTGGCCTCGGCAAATTGGGCATGGATTAGCATGCGACGTGATGCGTCAAAAAATATAACATAATTTTACCGTAGTTAGTGGCATAAAGTCAGACTACACAGTTCTAGCATCAACCAAATTTTTCGACACTATGATAGCTGTGACGCATTGTAAGACTGTATAGTAAAACTTTATACTATATAAGACACGGTATTGATAAATCTGCCTTCTTCTAATGATGTATTTATTACATCCTCTCAGTTTCATTATTACAATTAATTTGTTATCGATTTTCTTTCTGGGAATTTCCCACACTACTCTTCCATATTATGCTAGTAGATTTGCTTTAGTGTTGATAAGGTGGTTTATTTTGCTATGACCGGTAGAACTTCTTCTAAAATACTAAAATGTTCCATTACTTTACATTATTATCTATATTCAATGTTTTTTTTTCTTACCTGAATAATGGAGAATAAAACAGTAATTTATAATTGCTTCTCTTTTATTCTTGTATACATTGTGTTTCTGCAGGATAGACTTGGACAAAGCAAAAGCCACAGGGGAATGGAAAGCTGTGCACGATTTCTATTTAACCACCTTTGATTCATTCCTGGAGTTAAATGCTGCATTCAAGGTAATCTATAACACTCTGGGTAAGCCTTTTATTAGAATGGGGAATAATAAGGGTTTCTAAATGTTATTTTAGACTGGTATGTAAAGGGTCTCTAGTGTGATAAAGAATACAAGAACATAGAAAAGGCATTGCTTTATATCATGTATAGAACATCACCTGAAATACTGGGAGTAGAAGTCCCGGAGTTGTCCTCATGTTTGAAGCCATTTATTATTCTCTTTAAATGGTCTCCAAATTGTGCCTCAAATTCCAACCAATGGTTATCACTAATGGCTGCCATAGCAGTGCCCCAACATCTGTCAACTGTTTTCCTACAAATCCTGAAATCCATGTAAATCTACGTTTGTATGTAGATTTACAACCCAACAGCAACACTTCTCCGCTGCCCTGTCTATTTATAAGTCTGCACTGAGGTTCTGCTGTTCTGTTAATTGACCTGGTGGATGAGGATGAACAGTCGTCTCAGTATCCTCCATATACCAGAGTGTTTTAACACTTCATGAGATCGTGGAAGGGAGATTAAAATACATTTACCGAGTTTAGTAGGAGGACCTGTGACATCTCCTGACCTGTCTTTTTCAGTAAATACTTGTGTTCTCTTTGAAATACCAATTCTGGATCACTTGTGGTTGAGGTATTGAAACTCTCCATTGATTCTTAGCGTTGGAAACTTTTTCAGCATCCAAAGAAGTGCAAAAAAATGTGCAGAAAATCTGCATCAAACCCGCGGAGTGAGAATTCAAACGATGTTTTTCATAAGAAACCATGAAATAGTACTGGGTATGTATCGGGCACAGTTTTGGACTTGGCAAACAGCGTCAAATACTGCATTCAAATAAGCCATGTGAATATACTCTTAATCTGTGCAGTGACACACCCCTTTGGAGACTGGAATGGTAGCACATAGTTGAAAGATTCAGTAATACATTTCTAGGAGGAATAACAGAGGAACAGCACAACACAGAGATATAAGAGGAGATGCTCCGGAATTGTTATTTCAATGCTATTTACTAAATGTCAGGAGATGAATTTAAAAAATGAAAAAACACAAAGGCACTTCATTGGGCAGATCTACATCCTTTCAAGTAGAATAAATGAAGAGCGATGATTACCGCAGTATGTATAGTGCAAACCACAATATATGTGCATTTGATGGGTTGTAGCGGTCCAACAAGTGCTTTTTCTTTTTTTTTTTTTTTAATATTCATTTATGCCAGGAGATGTCATAGGTCCTTTTTCAACTGAAAACCTGTTTCAATGCCCCATAGAATAGTCATGAGTTTTATCAGTTGGCTGTATACGCTTTAGTTGTGTAGCCGAGAAATGACCTGGGCCACCATGTATAGTCACATATATACTTCATAGAGATTACAGCTTCATTTTTGTATACTACTCTCTCTCCAAAGATACTGATATGGTACGTTATATGTTATACTGCATAGAAGACTCTGTTGCCAATTTTGTCAGTAAGAATAGTGTTACATACATCACTATTGTTGTTGTCACAATGAAGGACACTGTAAGGGCTGGTCCCCACGGCACAGGTTACTGGTCGCTTTTTCAGACGGTTGGCGGTTTTAGAAACCGTCTGAAAAGCGACAAGCAACGCTCCCCCATAGATTTTAATAGAAACGCCATGCAGCAGTCCCCACTGCACAGATTTTCTGCTGAATGTTTTTTTACACCGCCGGCGGACCAAAAAACTTAGGGCGACATGTATGAATTTGAATGCGTACTTTTTTTTACTTGGCGCCGACACTCCAGTTCTAAATAGATATAGAAGAGTGTAGAATACGATAGTATGAAGATTTTTGGTGCATTACATAGAGCTTAATGCGCCAAACTTTGTATGGGCATAGAGTGTAATGCGCCAAACTTGGCGCAGTAAGCTCTATGTAATGCGCCAAAAATCTGTCGTATTCTACACTCTCAGAATCTCATAATCCGAGCATTGAAACATTAAGAGGACGACATGTATGAATTCAAATGCACCTTTTTTTTTACTTGGCGCCCAGATACCACAGTTTCATAATAGATATAGAAGAGTGTAGATTCGACAGATTTTTGGCGCATTACATAGAGCTTAGTGCGCCAAGTTTGGCGAATTACGCTCTATGCCCATACAAAGTTTGGTGCATTAAGCTCTATGTAATGCGCCAAAAATCTGTGTGTCGGCGCCAAGTAAAAAAAAACTACGCATTCGAATTCATACATGTCGCCATTAGGACATGTTCATTCTTGAGCCTGGTTTTCGGGCAGAACATGAACATGTGGGTGCAAAGGGGGAGGGCTTGAATCCGCGGACAAAAGTCATCCACCTGCGTGCCAAAAAAAGACCGAATACGGGTCGGAGAATCCAATCGTTATTTGGTCTTTGCCGTGTAAATGCAGCCTAAAGTAACCCTCTCAGACCACATTGCAACTCTGTGGGGTGTGAAAAAGCTGCCATCGGTATCCACATGATGACAATCTGACACTCTGTTATAAAGATAAGCCCCAATGTAGACAGAGCCTAAGGGAAAGTAGTTTGTTCAACTTGGCTATATACGCCCTTTTTTCAGATACCGTACATGAAGAGGCATTCAAAAATGTTCTCATTTAATATATACTTATTTCTCAATTTTATTGTGTTTTGTTTGCAGAGAGATGCAAATGCTTCTAATAACACTGTTGAAGATTCCAGAATCAATACCAAGTTTCTGAACACTGTCTACGATGCCTTATTAACTACTGTAAGTATCGGGAATCCAAGTTGTAGATCATCAGGGTAGATAAGTAACAGTGCACAGATACAACCTATCCTATGGTTGTAGTATTCACAATGCAAGACCCAATGTTCTCTTACTGCTGGAGCGGCCATAACGAGCTGCTTTGTCCTTTCTTCTTCAGATAGTAAAACGTTCTAGATGTTCTGCAAACACCATGAGTCAAAAAGATGATTGACATGATATAGCAGTACTTATCTGGAGGAGCTCCTAGTGTGATAATATAACAGTCAGGCTATATGTGAGGTATTCTCCACCGCTGCTCACAGCTCAATGCTTCCAAGTTGCAGAAGTATCTGCATTTGGCTACCAAAGCGGGCCAGTGACTGGACAGCAGTATACTGGAGGGGCTAATGCTGATTTTGCCATTTATGATGGAGTCATAATTGACTGGAGATGGGATTGTTTCATGTGTGTAACTACTGTTCATTTTGTGTGTTTTTCAGACTCAAGATATCCAGAAAACGGTACTGAAAGGAATAATTAATAGTTTGTTAAGAGAGTGGAAAGGGTAAGGTTCTTGCTAAAACGTAGTATATATGGGGGGTCCTTCAACACACAATATTAATTGGTTCCTGGATTACCATTACATGTTGAAACCATTGTATATTGAAACCATAACTATAGAAAGTTGGTAATCTATTCCAAGTCCCCGAAATGTTATGCAATATAATGCAAAATGAAGACTAAAGACAAGGAAGCAGATAACTAATCCAGATAAAGCAAGTCATTACATGTAACATCAGAAAGAGCTGCTGGAAATCACTTCCTGTAGTGCGCACAGGAGCTTTTTTGGGTTATAACTTTATACAAAATATACCTGAAAAAGAAAATGGGGCCTTTACGTGGTGTTCAAAGGAGCCGCTCAAACTAGCGCATTTAAAGAGCAGTACAGGACATGTAGTACCGCACTGCACTGTAGAGAGGTGCTAATAGACCTCCAATCACTGCATGCACCTCACTAACACAGAGGTTTTACAAGTAAAAAGTTCATGATAATTGGTTGGATCAGTGTCTGGAACATTGTATGTTGAAATCATATTCAGCATACGATATTCCAGGGCTGCTGAGGAACATGCTTTGTACTACTGTTTTATGTAAAGGTTTATAATAGCAGAAGAAATGTCTTCAATACTTCTAGTACCTGGGACACCCCTGTTCTAGTATATCTGAAATGGTCAAAAAAAAAAAAAAAATCTCAAATTCCATATTACTGTTAAATAGCTCTAAATTTGCACAATAAAGAGATCAGAGCTGTTGTCCCATCTGCCCAGTGACAATGTGTTCACGGACATATCCATGGAAGGTCACATGAGAGCTTGATCATAGGATGACATTTCCTGTCACATCCCCTTTGGCCTGGGCTCTAAACATGGCCGTAACTATAGCCATAGCAGCTGCTGTGGGACCCAGAGGTTGAGGGGGCTTACTTGGGAGCAAGAATATTTTCCCTTTTTATATGGCATTGCAAGTTGGTGGCTTTAGGTAATCTAGCAACATTATATAGGTTTTCTGATATACGGTGCTACTACTTACATCTTTTTACACCTAATATTGTACATATGCTGCCGTTTCTGTTTCCTGGTTTTAGGTGGAGGGGCCCCTTTTCATTTTTCTGTGGGGCCCTGAATGCTAGATAAACCCTTGACTCCAAGTATTGTTATAAGTATAGAAAGTGGTGAGGCAACTAGGTTTCTGAATCCAGGCCTGTATTAACCAGCTGATCACCGGCCTGGCTTCCATTGCGAGAGGCAAACCAATTTATCTGGCTGGATGGTTGAATTCACATACAAATCTTTTTGGTATGGCTGAACATCTTTTTTTATGTTTACTTTTTGTCAGACCAAGAACTAAAGACGACCTAAGAGCCTACTTTATCCTGACACAGGTAACACCCTCAAGAACTTTGCTTTCAGATGCCTTCTAAATATTTCTCAAAAATGAAGATCTCACGATTGTTGACTTATCTTCTGTCTTTTAGAATCCACAATTCAGCAGTACCTCTACTTATGTCATATATGCTCATCTGCTCAGACAAATCGCCACCCTGTCCGATGCCGACCACAATTTACTAATCCACTGGTTGAAAAAGTAAGGAGTCTGCTTATTTGCAAAAAAAATAAAAAATAGATGATAAAAATCAACTAAATGACCAATTAGAATAATTAGGGCACAAAGTAACCATTCACAAGCATGAAATTGAATTTTTCTACCTTTCAACTTTTCATTTTCATACAAAAGACTGACATTTCTGTAGAGATTAATTTCTTCCATGACAGATGGATAAATGAGGTTATATTATAATTTTAGCAAATAGTATAACTTTTAGAGAGAATACAAAGAAAGCTATTTTCTAATGTATGTTTGGCACATATAGGGTATGTTCACTCAGTGTGTTGGATCCGTTTTTATCCGGAAAATACATTTTAAAGCGCTGCATACATAACCTCCAAAATGCATCCAAAACACAGTTACATGTTTGGATGCATTTTTGCTGCAGCAGAAAAGTACCCTATAGTTTTAAATCTGGTGTCTGCTGCGCCAAACGCATCAAGAATTGACTTGTCATTCTTTGAACGGATCCGAAAGACGCATCGCATAGACGTATGTAAAACACGCATCGGCGATCACCTGTCTCAACGCCGATGCTTATTTTACATTGAAAGCAATGTAATTCACACTGCATATTGTTAGATGCGTGTTTGGGTGAGTTTAGGGCCCGAAACACGGATCCAAACACGCATCTAAAAACGGATCCACCTCGCCGTGTGAACATACCCTTACACTTACCAGCACGTGATGTGGGTGCCACTGCAAGGGGTTACTCTAACTCGCTCAGTCTTGGACTCGCCTTCCAAGAGCTATATATTTTTCATTTTTCCATATGCAAAGACATGAGGGCTTTTATTTTATGGGACAAGGTGTACTTTCTAATGGCGTTATTCCCCGTGCCATAGAATATACTGGGGAACTGCGTCCCAAAAAATTCTTAGTGGGTCAAAATGTGAAAAAAGCAAACAAAAAAAAACCCGTACTTGCGGGTAGAGGGATGGGGTTTACGGGGATGGAGTTTACAGTGTTCACTCCAATATATATATTATGCGTTTCTTGTATTCTGCAGATTGTTACGATTCCGGCAATACCAAATATGTAGTGTTATGTTATAGTACCGTAAAAAATATCCAAACCTTTTCTATTTTTGAAATTTGCACTTCCACCTATACACCTAAGTAGGGTGCATTTTTTGCAGCCTGAAGTGTACATTTTATAGGTATCATTTTTGGATAGATGCGACTTTTGTTATCACTTTTATTTCAATTTTTAGGGGACCTGAAATGACAACCCCACAATGTTGGCGTTTTATTTTAATAGATTGTACTTTTACGGACACCAATTATATGTTAAAATGGCAAAAGGTGAATGATCGGCCCTGTTTCCCATTCATTGTCCAATAGGTTAAAACGCATGATTTGGAGCCGGCTCCATCCTGTGCTGTAACCGGCGGGTGTTAGCTGCAAATAGCAGCTGGCAATCCCGCTCCAAAGCCCCTTACCGGCACTGAGACATAAATTTACACCGAGTGTCGTGAAGGGGTTAAAGTAGATAAAACTCCAGGCTCCAAATCAGAAGTCAAACTTGGAGATAACCTGTTACTCCTGCCTTCAGTATACCAGGCCCAGTGGTTTCTGGCAAGAATTTGTGATATTTGTAGTTAGTAGAATATACACAACTCACTTTCTACAATGTTCCATATTAATTAATCATGGTTTTTTAAAGGTGATCTAGTGTCGTTTTTTTTTTCTAATTGAAATAAGATACTGATACGTATTCTTTTCTTCTTAAAATGTTTTATTTTCTGTTGGTAGATTCCTCAATTCTGTTGTCTGTATATGATTATTGGGGCAGCCATTATACCTGAGCTGCTTTTAACAGCATTTAGAGAAATACTTTACAGCAGCTACATGTGCATAGGGACCTGTGAGCAGGAGCAGTCTGGAAAGCAAAAATAAAAAAAAAATGAGCATAGGTGCACACTGATGTGGCAGTAACGTACAAACACAATCCAATATCAGCAGCACACTACTATCACTAAAGAACTATCAAAAAGAACAGGAATTTTTGGAAAAGCATTTTTTCTACTTAGAATACATGAAAAATTTTGAGGTTTTTAGTTCACATTTTTGATCAAAACTGTTTAAGCCCACCTGCCAATCAGCAAGGTGACCTTAATACAGGTGGGAACCTACTCTAACATGACCTCTCTTAGTGCCTGTTCAGACCTGCACATTTCAGGGAGAGAAGATTCCAGCTACAAGGTACTCTGTATTGATTTAAAAGCCTGTGCAGGTGGGTAGCGTGCAATCGCCAATGCAGAGTACCTTGTAGCTGGAATCTTCTCTCCCTGAAATGGAGAAATTACTTCTATAGGATAGTTTTCTAGGCATGCTCTGTGACCTGGGAAGTGTGCACCGAGGGGGAAGAGTGGGAGTTGTGACATCTCCTATTGTGACTGGTGGATTCTGTGTTAGTGACACCACATTGGTGTCACCTTTCAGTGTAATCCTGCCTGTGCTGATAATGAGGGGACTGCTGAAAAGTTTCCTATAGTGTCAGGCTATTAGGCTTAGTGGGAAAAGTGAAAACTTAGGATTTCAGGATATTTTTTTTTAAATTAACCCCTTCACGACCCTGGGCGTATGAGTACGTCCCAGGGCCGCTAAGGGGCTTTGCAGGGGGATCATTCCGCGACCCCCCCCCTCGCACAGCTGCCAGGTGTTAGCGGCTAATCGCCGCTAACACCCGGCAGTAACAGCGCCGGCGGGTGGCTCCGCCCACTGCCGCTGTTTTACCCATCAGACACCGTGGCAAAGATGGCCGCGGCGTCTGAACGCGATGCTGCGCCGATCCGACGACCGGGCATGGTGGTGGTGAGCCTTGTGAAGGCTCCCGTCACTTACCCTGGCCGGTTTGCCCCACTTCCGTCCGCAGACAGGAAGTGGGGAAACCGCCATCTTTGTACACCCTAATGCATTGCCTATGCAATGCATTAGGTTGTATTAACAATCGCGCCCCCTAGTGGTCAAGAACCATAGGGGTACTAAATGTTACAGTAAAAAAAAAAAAAAAGTTTTAAAGAACAAAAAAAAAGTATTAAGTTCAAATCACCCCCTTTCCCCATTTTACAAATAAAATCATTAAAATAATAAAAAAAGGTTCACATATTTGGTATCGCCGCGTCCGAAAAAGTCTGATCTATAAAAAAATATAACCTCATTTATCCCGTACGCTGAACACCGTAGAAGAAAAAAAATTCCAAACGCCAAAATTGCGTTTTTTGGTCATTTTACGTCACTCAAAAAATGGAATAAAAATGATCAAAAAAGTCGCATGCATTCCAAACTACTAGCGATAAAAAGTACACTTCAGCCCGCAAAAAAATGCCGTCTCACTGACGTCCGTAGGTGTTAGTACAAAAAAGTTATTGGTCGCACAAACTGGCTCCGCGGCGCCAATGTCAAGAATAGAAAATGGTTGGAATTTTTTTACGGTACCGAAACATAACGGAGACCCTACATGTTTGGTATTGCTGGATGTGTAACAACCTGTAGAATACAGATAACACATTATATTTACCGAAGATTGAACGCCGTAAAATCAAATCACCCAGAAACATGGCGAAAATACATTTTTTTTTCACAATTTGTCCCGCTTGGAATTTTTTTGCGGTTTCCCAGTAAATTGTATAGTATAGTGAATAACACCAGTAGAACTTACATCTTGTCCTGCAAAATAAAAGCCCTCATGTGTCTATGTAGGTGGAAAAATAAAAAGTTATGGCTTTCAGAAGGCTCGGAGGGAAAAACGAACGTGTCACAAAAAAACAAAACCCCGGGTCCTGAAGGGGTTAATGATACTGATTATAAAAAAGCAACCAAATTTCTTAAGTGTTTAACATAAAAACAATACATCATGTTCTGATGACACATTGCCTTTTAGATCACTGCTTAAATTTGTTACATAGGAAATGTTTTTTTTTTCTTTTTAACTTCCAGGGAATAAAAATGTGCTTTGGATACACATGATTTGTTTGCTAGACCTATCTGTAGCTTTAATGAGCCATGCCCCCTTGGTGCTCATTATATCACTAGGAGGATAAACTTACAGTAAACTCTTCAATCTGTGTATACCTTCAAATGATGATTTATTGCCACTGAACACTAAAAGGGTGCAACTTTAAAGAACTAGAATGTTCAGCTGATAGACCGAAAACCCATCCTCCTGGTTGTCCTTTGTTAGCTAGAAGCGACTGGAGGTTCGCCAAGCATCCATTAAAAACAATGGACGTTGACTTTCAGACATTGATTTTCTTGAGTGCTTGCGGTGCAAGGCTTTGTTTACCCTGTAGGTGTGAATTGATTACCGTCTTCCATTGAAAACAATGGGAGTCCATTGATTTCAAGGAAAATCTTTTTCCATGCAGCAATGTGAGATGCCGGATCTATTTATAACCTTTTAGTTCACACTAGGTAAAATTATTTGTAAAAACTTTTTTCTGTTATGTGAGGATTTAAAGCTCTGGACACCTTTGACATGGAAAAGATTTTTCACATGCTTTAATGGCTACTTTAACGAGTAATGCATTCCTTTTACACATTTTGGCATGTGGGTGCCTTCCCAGTAATACCTGCTGGATGCGAGTTTTGTGTGTTTACACGTCTAGTTTGCTGTGCTCTGCTTTCAGGCTACATTGTACACAAGTCATTCTCCCTTTGCAAACTACCTTGTGTGTGTTTTCCTGCATATCTATAGCCTGTGTGAGCTGCCCTCCTAGGATGCTCTCCTCTTGTCTGCACACAATAATCTGCTTTTCCATCTCTGCAGTCTCTGAATCTGAGGAAACTATGTTTAGATTATTTTATGGTGATGTACGTTTTAGTTAGTGGTCAGGATAGGGTAGATTACTGTGTTCTTCTAGCCCATGACTACAATGTATGTTGAAGAAAAAACAACAACCCCAAGCTGATTGAGGACTGGGTATCCTAACAATGTATCAACTCGGCATCTCCATAAATATCGTAGAGCAAAAAATACCTACATCGCCCCAGTATAATTATACATCACCATGAAAATGATCGTTCCATAAGTATGATGCACGATGGTCAGCTTCTAAGGTAGGAAGCTGACCATCGTGGTCCTTCCTGCCTTAGAAGCTGACCATCGTGGTCCTTCCTACCTTAGAAGCTGACCATCGTGGTCCTTCCTGCCTTAGAAGCTGACCATCGTGGTCCTTCCTGCCCTTAGAAGCTGACCATCGTGGTCCTTCCTACCTTAGAAGCTGACCATCGTGGTCCTTCCTACCTTAGAAGCTGACCATCGTGGTCCTTCCTACCTTAGAAGCTGACCATCGTGGTCCTTCCTACCTTAGAAGCTGACCATCGTGGTCCTTTCTACCTTAGAAGCTGACCATCGTGGTCCTTCCTACCTTAGAAGCTGACCATCGTGCATTATACTTATGGAGCGATCATTTTGGTGGTGATGTATAATTATACTGGGATGTTATGACTAGTTACACTTTTGATATCTTGAAATATGAATAATTTTTTATCATTAATGCCATGTATCTATAGGGAGATAAGCTTTTGGTTATTTGCTGGTGTTGCAATGTGCTAGCATCTTTTTCCATCTTTTATGTGATCTATGTGGATATTTATTTCTGTGCCTTGAGATATGGTCCTGATGAATCCAGCTATCAGTGGAGGAGACTCGTTGGCTTGTGCTTTAATAAGGTATAGATATAGGTGTTTGTAATCTTATATTGGACATCAGTTGGTGATTACTATAGTTAGTTATTGAAGGCTTGAACATTTATACATCTATACACCAGTAGAGGTAGTGTTCATTATTGTTGGTCACTCATTTGTGCCCTGTATTCACCTGAGAATGTATTGTAGGGTGAAATAGGGTTGTTGTCTATATAGGATAGGTTCCAGTCATCCTTTTTGGGACGGGTTCCCCTTCATTGGTAGGTAGGGATATAGGTTAGGTTTTTTATATGATAAGGTTAGTGGAGGGCATAATAGGTGTGATATCTATGTTTTTAGTGGTAATATTAAAAGTTATATTTTAGTCAAGTATTCTCTACATGTGTATTTTTTTGGCTACAATGTACAGTATATCGCCATAACATAGAACAAACAGGTCTATTTGATCTTCCAAGCAGTGGCTTATTAAAGCAAGCAGGGACACTATGGCTATACTGCACTATGTTGTTTTAGAGTATTCAGTCTTAAACTCAGTGACTAAATGGATGGGATTCCCTTTATCGTTATTTGGTCGCATCTCTGCGTTTAAGATGTCTCTTTTGCCCAAATTGTTATCTTTTTTAAACCCTGCCTGTGCGAGTACCGATGAGGGATCTGAAAAACCTTCAATCTGCCATACTTAAGTTTATTTGGGCCCACAAGCGTCACAGAATAAAACAAAGTGTATTAATAACTGGAAAAAGGGGCGGTGGTCTGGCAGTGTTGGATATATCTAGGTACTACTGGGCTTCACAGCTGCGGCAAATCCCTGTGTGGTCCTCTCTTTATGCCTATTCTATATGGTTTGTAATTGAGAAGTTATGGTTGGCTTCCATGCACCCTAACTACCTCTTGTGGGCCACATCGTGTGCATCTGTTGATAGGGTTTTGCTCGGTCCAATGGCCCTCACAAGGGAAATATGGCGTTGATGTGGAAATCGGTTTGGTCTTTGTTCTCCATCGTCTGCTATGACTAGCTTCTTGTTCAACCCATCATTTTCGGAGGGCATGGGTGGCCAGGCTATGCAGTGGTGGTTTAACAAGGGGCTGTTCCGCTTCGCTGATATAGTAGACCATAGAACCAGACGTCTTAAACCCTTCTCTACTCTACAGTCCGATCATGATTTGCCCATCAGTATCTGTCCCTACTCAGTTTGAAAAGTTATGTAGGATGAATACCTCTACCAGGGGGTTAATATCAGGGATTTACACTATGCTGTTGAACCCCTTTCCAGATGAGCCACCAAAACATACATATATGGCAAAGTGGGAAACAATGCTAGGTAGAGACATCACTACAGAGGAATGGGATCTCATCTGGAGAAGGGCGTCGCACACATCTATGTGTACAACATATAAAGAAAACATATATAAAATCTTAATGTGCTGGTATCATACTCCTTCCTTATTGCACAAACTTAACCTGGCTATCCCAGACAGGTGCTGACATTGCGAAATACAAGGTGGAGGTATATACCACATCTTCTGGGAGTGTCATAAGATGCAATCTTTTTGGGCAGCGGTTAAGGTGTTTATCAATGATATGTTAGGTATTCTCTTGCCATTGGACCCACTTTGTTTTCTTTTTAATGTATTTCCAATTCAGCTTTCGAAGGGCTCGCTTAAACTGATGCTGCATGTTCTTATGGCAGCTCGCTGTTTAATATCATCTCATTCGAAAAGTAAGAGGGCACCCGAATTACTGAGTTGTATGGATGCCTGAGAGATATTAAGAACATGGAGTACCTTACGGCCTCTGTGCATAACAAGCTTGATCTGTTTACACATATCTGGTCGGTCTGGGAATTGTATGCATCAACTAATGATATTTGATGGCATTCCTGATACTCAGGGACCTGTCCCCATGCTACCTCAAGTGTCTACCCTTTCCCTTTTGTTTCCGTCTTGTCTGTTTTGTCCTACTAGGTTTCATGTCTACATACATAGGTCTGCTTTAGCTAAATATGGCTTATATGTTATTGTAAGAACATTTTCATTCTGTGCAATGTTATGCTAATTTGATGTATGGCGTTTTATCATATTTATTTTTGCTAGTAAGCACTTGTTGAGTTGAACTGCTTATAGGCACTGATGTTTTATTACTGCCTTTCTTGTTTAAGTAATAATAAAGAAAATATACAGTTAAAAAAAAAGAGTATTCAGTCTTATACATGCATTGTATAGTCTACAATTAATTTATAAGAGCCCAGCAGCAAAATGGTAAGAAATTAATGAAGTGAACAAAAAGTTCAATAAAAGATGACGTATTGTCTTGTCTCTTCAGGATGTCACAGAAACGGTTTAAACAACTCGTTGACCGACTGCTGCAGTTTATCTCCTTGCGCCTCTTCCCTGCAAAACCTGAAGAGTTTCCACCTCTTGCAAAATGTACTTGGTGGATTCCATCTGCAACCAAAGTGCTAGCGTTACTGAGTAAGTCTACAGACTCCATCTTCTCTTTTCCTCAAAAGTCATAACAGTTAAGTAAAATATAGGGCTTAAAACTACCGAAAATGAAAATATTCAGTTTCAGGTATCATTGCAGTTAACCCCACTTTAACGCTTAATTCTGCTTCTGGAGGCCACAATGTAGCATCTCCTCCTTTTGAGTGAAGGAATCAGACTTTGCGATTTTAAGCACCAGCACCCCAGTGGGAAGACTACAAACATGTTAAGATGGTCATATGTATATATTGGATTGTTTCCACTGTCCATTGTCTCCCACTCTCCCCATAAACCTCTACACTTGGGTGAATGTGGAGGGAAAAGATGTTCTTATACACCTTTTAGCATCAGCTTCTCTCTGGTGGTAGCAGAAACTTATGCATGTCAAAATCGAACAAGCTGATTTTTCATCACTTCAAAACCTCTTCTTTGGGAACAGTCGGGTAGCCCCATACCCAGGGGTAACCTTGGGCAATATGCAAAGGTAAGTTACGGGGGTTTTGCTAATTAACAAAATCCTTTCTGAAGGCCGGATCATAGCTCGCTACAAGCCAGCCTGAAAGAATAAGGATCTCCCAGTTTGTTTGTTTTTTATGGCTTTTCTGAATATTAAGGAAATGGATTCACTGGACAAGACAATAAAACATAGTAAATCTGAATATTATAAAGGATTTTGCAAAGTAGCAAAAACTCTTAAGTAATTTTTTATTATTAATATTATTTGAAGGACTTGTACCCTTTATATCGTTATTTATTATGTTTATCTGGTAGGAAATCATATAATTTTGTAATACACATGTATTTAAAATTCTGCGCCTGTAGCTCTTTTACACCAATGCAGTAGGCCCATAACTAGAAAGAAACTGCATTGCTCACATTCTTGTCCATAGTAATGGCTGCCATGAAATAACTGTATGGACAGAACAGTCATGTGACCGCCACACAGGTCATGTGACCCTTGGTATCCAGGTAACAGCAGTGTATAGAGGAGCAGAACTTCTCCAGTATTACCACCTCTAGTGGCATCTTATTATGTGACCACCACACAGGTCATGTGACTCCTGGTATCCAGGTAACAGTAGTGTATGGAGGAGCAGAACTTCTCCAGCAGCAGATCATCACTCAAAGTAAGTAATTACAGAGTAAAGTTGAACATCCAGTTTTAAGTTTTTTCAATTAATTAAAACTTCCATTTATTGAGCCGTTAAAATAATGGTACATATATCAGTTGTATAATATCCAATGTCTTGCTGGATATTGTACTGTAATTTTAATGCAAGTTTTTAATTCATTGAAGAATTGTAGCAACTGGATCATTGTTCAACTATATCACTGTTTGTTGGCATATTCCTCATATATGCTTTAAAGTGTGAGACGAGAATACCCTTTAATGAATGGTTTACATGCATGTCATCATTTCTGTTTTTCTGGAGTAAAAAAACAAAAATGACAGCTGTGTCGGATTAATTTCATGACTGACACCAGTGAATTTCTGTCATGTTGTCTGTCATTTCAAAGGGGTTTTCTCACCATGCTGTTTCACTGAGTCACAAGCAGCTTTTCATCCTCTGTTTTGTCAGGCTGTGAGTGGTTCTATATCTTCTTTATAACTAGCTAAAAAAAAAGTAGGTCCTGGAGTAAACAAAGCTACCAGTGCTCCGAGGAGTGAAAACAATTGTTTATCTGTAAACGAAAGCTAATCTTGTTAGAGATAATGAGTCTCCTGCAGAGTGAGCTCTGTCCATGGTGACATCACTCCCTGCTCTCTGTCTAATCAGGAAGGGAGATATGGTCATAGCCAGAGAAACCTGTATGCAATCAGAGCAGATAAAATCTCTCTTATGTCATGACCAAGGTAAAATCAAAAGACTAATTTATTTGGAAAGTCTTTACCTGTTCCTACATGTTGAAAGCTAGTCTTTGTGGTGAGAAAAGCCTTTTAACTTAAATAGCACTGCAGTGCTGCAGTATTTTTCCCTTCATTAATGACTGTTTATACAATAAAGGCTCCTAATGAGACTTATGACACAGTTGTGAACCAGGCCTACAATATAGATGTGTGACCAAAGTGTATTGGCGTCTATGGGGTAGGTGGGAGAAATGTTTGTGTCATGTATATGTGCATCTTTAGACGTAACATATATGACACATAAAATGTATATAGTCTGTTTTGACTTTACAGCAACTCAGGTCAATGGCCCCTAACCATTCAATAGGTTTCCTAATTCAGCAGGTTCATCTTAAACAGGTTTATTAACCCTTTATATCTCTGGATTTACATTATTTAACAGGCATACAGTTGCATGCACCATGTCTATTAGAGCCTGCTGGCTTTTCAGTTTTTAAGTCCTTTGACAACCCTGTAGCCTATGACCGTAAATTGTAGCAAGGCTGTTACCTGCAAACGTAGACTTCTTTCACATTCTTTTGTCTTTCATTTATCTTGCTACGACCAAATAGCTTCTTATGCAAATATTTATTCACTTCCCCTGCTCCATTTCACACTCTCTTCAACATTTAAATTGCAAACCAAGAAGGAAAAGGCTTGGAATTTTGGAAATCACCGGATGGATAGATATATTAATTATATGCAAATGATAAAAATTGGAAGCAAAATATTCAGTTTCGTGTATGGGCGCCACCCACAGACATACATGCCCTTACCTGCCATGACCCTTTGTTAATTATTGTCTGAGAAATGTTATGCCATGCTGAATGGACTTGGGTACACAAATCAACAAGACCTAACAGAGTTGTCAGATAATTGACAAGTCCGAGATGCTGTAGGCCATAGTAGCATGTTCAGGACACACGTGCTACTTACAGTAACATGTGCGATATGTGGCCTGGCATTGAACTGTTGAAACATGGCTACTGGGACACTTGGGAGAAATTACTGTACCACTGGTTTGATGGCCAAATCAATGTAGCTCTCAGTTGTTAGGGTATGTTCACATGGCGAGTTGGATCCAGAAAACGCATTCCAAAGTGCTGTGTCAGTCTCATCCAACATTAAGGCGCGTGCTTTGACTGCATTTTGGCTGCAGCAGGATTGCACCCTATAGTTTTAAATAGGGCGTCTGCTGCGTCTTTTGGATCAAGAATTGACATGTCAATTATTGGAACGGATCCATAAGACGCATCAGATAGATGCATGTAAACACGCATCGGCGATCAGACGTCTGAACGCCGATGTGTGTTTTACATTGAAAGCAATGGAAATCACACTGCAAATTGTTAGATGTGTGTTTTGGGTCAGTTTAGGGTCCGAAACACGGATCCAAACACAAATCTATAAACGTATTTAAACACGGAGTCAACATGCCATGTGAACAGACCCTTAGGGTGCGTTCCCACGGCACAGGACAAATAAACCCGGGCCCGGGTTTTCCGGCCGGTATTTGTCCTGTTTTGCGGCCCCTCCCCACGGCCGGGGGGGGGGGTCGGCTTTTCTCTGCGATGAGCGGAGAAAAGCCCTCCCCCTTCACATTGGCTAGCACAGATTCCGTCCGAAAATCGGACTGAAGATTGTGCTTGCACGATGTTTTGCGGCCGGACCGCGGGCGTAAAAACTGCCGGACCGAAAACCCGTGTAGCAGGGACTGCTGCACGGGTTTTCCATAGAGCACCATTGCGCTCATTTTCAGCTGTTTTTTTTTTTTTATGCGGTCTGAAAAACTGCAAACCGGCTGAAAAACTGTCCGAAAACCCGTGCCATGGGGACATCCCTTAGTCTGTAACTGAAATGAAGACTAGAGGGGTCCAGCAACCATACATTATGCTAATGCCCCCCTACACCATAATCCTAGGATTAGGTGTGATTTTTCCTTTGTGAAGGTCTCTTTATGATACTACTCGCAGAACTAAACTTTTTCCCAGTAAAATATACAATACTTTGATATGCATTAAAAAATATCTAACTAGACAATAATATCTAAAAACGCGAAACCTAAAAAACAATCACTGGGGAGTAAAAAACAAAATTACAATCCTTGAGAGTTTTTTATTATACATACTATTAATTATTATTTTTGTAACACTCAAGTTCTGAAGAAGACCCAAAGGATGATTAAAATCTTATACTTTTTTAATGAGAAGGTGATTCAAGGCATCCCCCCAAAAAAAATAGAAAGGTGTTGTAAACTTTTCCCCCTCAAGGAAAAGCACCGCCCCGAAAGGGGGACCCCACCTTCGGTGACTAACCGCAGCTAATAAAACCAAAATTTCCAAAAAAAGACGAAAGTCACAGTCTCTTTATAATACTACTCACATAGGGCCACATGTATGAACCTGTTTAGGTCTAAAAAGGTCCTCTTTTGCCCATAGATTACTATGGGCAAAAAGTTAGTTTTAGACCTAAACAGGTTTTTACATGTGGCCCCAAAGTTCCAACCAATCTCCTTTTTTTGTCTGCTCCCCAAAAATTGACTTCTCACCAAAAGAGGATTTTTATTATTTTTTAAAGCGCCTTGATTCCAGGTTTGCTTTACATTCGGGGGGGTTACATACAAACATAACCCCAAACGAGTAAAATGAAAAGGACAATACAATTGACACAGCAGAGGGGGGAGAGGACCCCCCTACCCGCAAGGGCTTAAAAAATCTACAAGGGGGGGGGAAAAGACAGGGGGGTTGGGGGCAGCATTTTTGGGGAGGAAATAGTGAAAGTTTAGTGAAGGTTATAGGCAACCCTGAAAAAAGAGTTTTCAGGTTGCTTTTGAAGCTGGTGAAAGTGGGGGAGAGTTGTGTTTTGGGCGGGGTTTCCAGGTGTGGGTGAAACACGGGGAAAAGTTTGGAGATTTTGGGGGAGCTGAAAAAGGGAGAGAGAGGAGAAGGCCCTGTAGGGCGGAGAGTGCGTGGGGGGAGATATTTGGAAATTAGGGAGAGATGATGGGGGAGGGGCCCTGGAAGCCTTGTTAGGTCATGGTTAGTACTTAAAATTTAATTCGGCGGGCAATGGAAGCCGTGAAGGGGATTGGCGGGGGGAAGGCAGAGGAGTAGCGGAGAGAGGTATAAGATGGGCGCGAGTTAAGGATGGATTGGGGGGGAGCGAGGGGCAGTGGGGGGCCACAGAGAAGGATGTTGCAGTATCTGGCGGGAGATGCAAGGGCATGGACCACATTTTTTGTGGCAAGTTTTAGGGAAAGAGCGGTTTCGAGGTTTTTTTTTGGGGAGGCGGCAGGTTGAGGTGAGGTTTGGGGTGTGTGGTTTTAAAGATAGAGCGGAGTCTGGATTACCCCCGGCAGGGACTTTTTGGGCCCTGGAATGTGTTTTAGCCCTTGACTGGAAAAGAGAGTCAGGGGCCCGGGGTAGAGTTGGATGGGGGAAAAAGATTGTTCTGTTTTCTCCACTTTAGTTTTAGGGGACGTGAAGAGAAGGAGAAAAGGACGACGACATCGGGGGCCGGGGGAGTAAGGGGAAATGACATCTGGGCCGGAGATTAGGGGGTATGTCAGCAAAGGTGGTAATGAAAGCCATGTGAGGCTATAAACTTACGAGGCCCCGGGGGTAGTTTAAAAAGAGTAGTGGGCCGGACCAAAAACCTTGGGGGACACCGACAGAGAGAGGTAGACCCCCATTTCCCTGCCCGGGATGAGGTCCTGGGGGCAACGAGGTGGATGCCCGGGTCATGTCCAGTTTGGCAAAACAGCTTCCCCAAAGGGTTTTTGTTGACGCTGTAGCCGCCCGGGCTTTGGGATTTTCATTG
>JAODAL010013545.1:0-90888 GCA_025379985.1 Phyllomedusa bahiana
TTTTCCCAAATGCTTTTGAAAAATCTAGATATAGGACATCTAATGCCTAACCCCAATCGAGTCTAGAACTAACCTCCTCATAGAAGCTGATGAGATTAGTTTGACACGACCGATCTTTCATAACTCCATGCTGGAACTGTGTTATACAATTATTTTCAGTGAGACACTTCAGGATAGCATCTCTTAGTAAACCTTTAAACAATTTACCTATAACAGAGGTTAAATTTACCAGCCTTTAGTTTCCAGGATCACTTTTTGACCCCTTTTTGAATATTGACACCACATTTGCGAAGCGCCAATTCTTTGGGACATACACGGCTACTATACAGTCCATAAATATTAAGAACAGGGGACTGTCTATTACATTTTTTAATTCCCTTTTGAAATTCGGGTGTATATGATCAGGACCTAGTGATTTATCTATTTTAATCTTCTTAAGGTGGAGCCGCACTTTTTCCTGGGTTAGACAAGAAACACTTAAGGTGGAGTTTACCTTATCTCTCTGCCCATCAACACAGTAAATAAGGTTGAGAAAAAATTGTTTACAATACAACCCTCACTACTTTTCAGAAATTAACTTGTTATGAATTTTGCCATCACGCTCCTTGTTAGAGATCAGCAAGTTGTGCAAAATGTACTGAAACACTGAACAGTTGGACATGTGCGTTCTAACATTAAGAGATGGTCTAATTTAACCCCTTCCTAACGGACGGCCATAATAATATGGTTGTAAGTTTATTTTGTCCTCGCCTTCTGAAAGCCATAACATTTTTATTTTTCCACCTACATAGACATATAAGGGCTTTCATTTTGTAGGTCAAGATGTACTTTCTAATGGTGTTATTCATATTACCATAGAAAATACTGGGAAACGGAAAAAAACTGAGGCAAAAAGTGGGGCAAAATGTGAAAAAAAACGTAATTGCGCTAGGTGTGCGGGAGTTTTGTTTTTACAGCGTTCATTCTTCAGTAAACATGATGTGTTATCTGTATTCTACACATCCGCCAATACCAAACATGTATAGTTTTTGTTACGTTTCCAAACATTTTCTACTTTTGAAATTTGTGCAAAAATGGCAAAAGTGGGTTATTTAAACTCTTAATACTTTTTTTTTTTACATTTTTTTTTTTTTTTTACTTTAAGTCCCCATAAGACGTTTCACCACTAGGGACCTTGCTCATTTCTACAGCATAATGCATTGTATATACAATGCATTAGGGTGTATAAAGATGGCTTTCAGCTGCCATGTTCAGCTTTCGGAACACAGCGATCTCACCGCTGATGTACCGATTGCAGTGAGGCACCGTTTCTCATTGATTTATACACTGCGGTCATCTTTTTGCAATTAGCCGCTAACACTCGGTGGCGCTGCAATCCCGCTACAAAAAGCCCATTACCGGCATCAGGACGTATCCAATGTCGGTAAGGGGTTAAAATTTCGAGACATTTTATTGTTATCCTGAAATGTCAACCAAAATCCAAAGATGCCTAACTTTTTGTGAGTAGTGCTTATCTAATTTTATGCATTCAATGTTCCTCAGTCAATTAGAAGGGATAAGTGGGCTTGAGTTGAGGAAGAGTACTAATGCAGGCTGTGTTTATAGATTGAAATCTAACATGTCTGTCAGGAAAAGCCTGCGCCCACTTGACGGTCGACGGCCTGACTTGGGGTGTATTTGTGACGTTGCACTCCCCCTAGGGGTGCGCAAGATCTTCCGGATACGGTTTCACAGTTAACCCCTGTCCACACGTGCACAGGAAGAGCTAGGGAGGGTGAGAGAATATCCCACTCACCCACAACCCTAAAGGCTGGGAGAATTCTGTTTATCCACACTGGTAAAACAGAACTCTGTTAGTCCGTTAGACTGCCACCATTTCTTCGTTGAAAGACCAGTCCGTTACAGACTTATAACAAGGCCAGGAACCAGCCCCAGTAGTGATATATTAGAGACTGAGAAAAATGGACATATGAGATCGGGTGATCAAGACAACAGACCTGCTCAGGATTAAAGTTTAAAGATTTAGTTGCCTTGTGTGCGAACCAGGCAAACAATACATATATAGGGATATAACTATACAGATATTGCTCAGAGCTGCTTATACAGATATGATTACAAAGAGGCTGTAAGATGTGTCTATTTACCTTAGGTTGGCCTTGTGCTGGTCAAAAATGTTGGCTGAATGTGGCCTTGGTCCTTTGTGTGGATGCTCCTGGAATGCTGGTGCAGGTACCCTCCCCTCCAATAAAGGCAACAACTGGGCCCACTTGGGCTTCGACTTATAACTGTACTGGGACACCCCATGTCGCACCCCCTTCACTCCCCCTCCTGGGACAGTCTACATTATCGTCCCTCTCGGGCTATGCTGGTTTTGACTTTGGACACAAAATGGGTCATAACGCGGCAGGGCATTGGGCCAGAACCGAGCCAGTGATAGCATCAGAACCAGATGGGCCTAAGCTATGACTTTGTACCAAATACTGGCCTCCTGCTTCATTTCTTGTGCCAGCCTTTGCTTTCTCCCTTCCCGTTTGCCCTACAATCACGGGAGTGACAGCTATGTGTGTGGGATGTTTCATATTTAAAAATATGAAACTGGGGTGGACCTGTGATATACAGTTCTTCTATAAATCCTTATGAAATATCATTGCCTGGCTGTCTGCTCATCCCTTTGATGCTTGGGTGTGGGACCAGGACCCTGGGCAAGGTGCTAAAGAAATTAACTGACAATCCTTTTGAGCCTTCGACTCCCTGCTGGGCTTGTTTCCTATGGATGGATTGGGAGCAGTCAGGCCTTGCATCTAAATTGGTGACATGCCTTTTGCCTAATTGATTGCTTTCTAGTGACGTGTGTGGACGCTGGGAGTCAACTTTCCTCACAATGGCCTTCTTAGGCTAAGTCCACACAGCATATGTTAAAATGCCGTCCAAAATCTGATGGCATTTTAACATTGTTGGACGGCGATACATTTTTTGGTACATATTTGTGATAAAACTGCAGTTGGTTTTCCCATTTGTTGTCGGCCCCATACATTCAATATGTGCTGGTGGCAAATCTGGGCATATTATCTAACATGTTTTAAAATCCGCCAGATTTTAAAAAACTATCGTAATAAAATCTGTGCTGTATAGACCACAGCACAGATTTTTTATTACTGTCTATGCAGCACAGGGTACCATCAGATTTTAAACAGATTCTAAATACTGAATCTGCAGCAAATCCGACTAAAAACCTGTGCTGTGTAGGCATAGCCTTAACGAAATTAGGCGATTATAATATTTGTAATCAGGTGCGGCAGTAGGTTCTCAGGAGCTTATGACATCAGACTCTGATACCTCTGATGGATCCAGGTTTTTAGATCCAATTTCCCTAAAAGTACAGGGCATGAAAGTATATTTATATGACATCGGAGTATGACAAAAAATTCTCCAATGTACCCAGTTGCAGGAACCCTCCTTGACATCTGAGACCCTATGAAGAAGCACAGTGGGAAATATTTCCTTTGTATCTTTTGCTGATTGGTTGTTTTTAATCAAGAATTGTCCTGTTGTCCAGAGCAACAGTTTGATGGTTTTCAAATTGCTATAGATCTGTCATCATTCTTCCAAAGTTTACCACTGAAATTCTTCTTTGCTAATAATTCTAATGTAACATGTTATGAATGTGGTGTTAAGATGTGTTATTTTACCTTCAAAAGTTTGGGTTTCATAAAAACGTATATATATTCTCCAACTGCTGATAACAGTGTTTCAACTCCAGTCCTCAAGACCCACCAACAGGTCATGTTTTCAGGATTTCCTTAGCATTGCACAGGTGATATAATTATGGTCAGTGCCTTCTGCACAGGTGATATCATTATTGTCAATGCATTCTGTGGAAGATCCTGAAAACATGACCTGTTGGTGGGTCCTGAGGACTGGAGTTGAGAAACACTGCTATAGATACATTAGTACATGTTTTACCTTTCCACCACTCAGTGTTAGTTCAATGTATTGCTCTTAGTCCATGCCGTTGGGTGGCACATACTTATTCATGTTTCTCTGCTACCCACTAGGGCATGTACTGGTCCTTGCAAATTTAAATGGTCAGTATACATTGTAAATATGTCTCTCTACCTAAAGCAGCACTCCACAAACTATTTAAAGGGACACTACCCCTCCATCCCTTGCCTAATCTTAAATGTTGCTGTAGTGTTCACTTGTGTTCCTTTTGTATTCCATCTAGAGATTCTGACATCAGCTTTTCTAACAATGTTTCTTGTCTATAGCCTGTCCTAATCTTCTACTCTAACCTCACATTGTAAGAACTCTAACAATTTTGACATTCAGTAATTTTTTTTACGCCATTCATTGTGCAGTAATAAACAACATGATACTGTGTTAGATCGAACATGGAAGGGAGAGGCATGGACCGCACATCCCCACTGTTATGGGTGTCCCGGAGACCCCCGAGTCGGGTCACAGGCACACCCGCACTGCCGCAGCGTCCTTAGCTGCGGCCGGCGCCGCAGCCCGGTGCTCGGGCTGTGGACACCCTGGCAGCTCTGTGTCCCACTTACCTCGCCACGCTCCTGTTTCTGTCCCGGCACGCGCTCCTGCTGCCGGCCGGGTGCACGCGCGCCCCCTAGTGCGCGAGCGGCACTACAGGAAAATTTAAAGAGAAAGTGTGACGGTGATTGGTCTCACAGGGCGATTACCCTATTTAAGCTCTTCACCTTCCTCAGCACCATGCCGAATCGATATTGCCCTTTGCCTAGAGAGAAAGCTTTCCTGAGTTTATTGTTAGTCAAATGTGTAACGTACCTTCTGCCTCCGTCCCTTGACCACGAACCATTACCGCCTGCACTGACCTTCTGCCTGTCCCCGACTATGAGCCTGCTTCACGATTCTGTACCGCGCAACACCTCGGCTGCCACCGCAAGCAAGTCACGTCAGGGGTAGCGACCTGTTAGTAATCCGCCGCAGCAAGTCCATCCTGCTTTGCGGCGAGCTCTGGTGAAAACCGGACCTACTTAGACTCTGCTCCCTGGCGTGGCTTACACCATCGCTTGTGGTGGTTCAGAAGATCCACTAGAATATCCGTTACACCCACACTATACGTTGATCTAATGCTTCTCAGCAAAACTTTACAAAAATGAACAGAAGGTTCTTAGTATACTTTTTGATCAAACAGTATAGGCCCACTTGCCACTTCACGGTGACCTTTTTTAAGTAAGTCTCTACACTAATGTTGGTAGCAATCCATGGCAGCCACCACCGCAGCAAAAGCCACACAAATGATGGGCACAGACCAGTGGCCCAACAGCACCACTGCTGCCAGAACTAGCCCCATGGCTCTGGGCTGCACCACCCAACAAATACAGCATCACAGCAGAAATGGCCGCCACACAGCACCACCACCAAAAAATAGTTTACAAATAGTAGTAGAAAACCACAGCCCACCAATTCTGGTATTTTACAAATAACAGAGTATTTTATTTTTCACAAAATAAATAATCAGATGCTGCTTACAAGGAACATTCTGTATAAAGGTTACAGTGATACAATAGATGCCATAACATTAGACGTTTCAGCCGTAGCCTTGGTCACAAAAGACATCTGGAAAGAATAAAGAGAAATGATGAGTACACAACTAGTACACTATTGTAAGCAGACCAGAAGAAACATGCAGAGAGGAGGGGCAGGGGGAAAAAAGGAGGTACACTATGGGAGAAAGGGTGAAAAGGATAAGGCAAATATACAGCAAAAAAAGTTAAGGAAGATAAATGGAAAGGTCAGCATGGGTAAGGAAAAGGTAGTATGATAGCGTACATAAAGCAGAGGACTAAACTGTGTAGTTACCTTAATAGATATGAGACATAAGGTAGATCAGATAATGATGAATTTATCAGGGTGAGAGCGAGATTAGCGCTAATTAAAGATAAATGAAAATGAGTGAGTAACGGTATACACAGGAGCGTCGCTAGGCTGTTGTATTCGGGACTCGGGCCCCAGAGAAAACCCCCTGTGCCCCAAACCTCCCGGTCTCCAGGCCACTACCGAGGGCCTGGAGCACCGACTGTCCCTTCAGCTGCATGTGCGTCCGCCGGACACACATACAGCCGAGGGCTTCTGTGGAGCAGAGAGCGAGCGCTCCCTGCCCCGCTCCCCTGCTCTCTGGCCCTGGGTCCGACACTGCGGGGCCACCGGGTCTGACACTGCGGGGCCACCGGGTCCTCATAGCGCTGAGGACCCAACACAGCCCCGTGCTGCTCAGCTGGCAGTGGCGCGATGTACTTACCTCATCATGCCACTGCCTGTCCTCGGGCGCACAGCCCTCATAGGCTGTGTGCCCGAGCAGCTGCCGGAGGAGCGTGGACTTAAGAGGACAGAGCGCGCTCATTGGGGGAGTTAAAGTGAGTATTAATGTTGTTATTTTTAATGGAGTTTACCTGCCTGTGCCCCTATATACTGCCTGTGCCCATTTAAACCTGCCTGTGCCCCTATATACCTTCCTGTGCCCCTATATACCTGCCTGTGCCCATATAAACCTGCCTGTGCCCCTATATACCTGCCTGTGCCCCTATATACCTGCCTGTGCCCCTATAAACCTGCCTGTGCCCATATATACCTGCCTGTGCCCATATAAACCTGCCTGTGCACATATATACCAGCCTGTGCCCCTATATACCTGCCTATGCCCCTATATACCTGCCTCTGCCCCTATATATCTGCCTGAGTGCTCCTATATACCTGGCTTAGTGCCCCTATATCTATATACCTATCTGAGAGTGACCCTATATCTATATATATACCTGCCGGAGTGACCCTATATCTATGTACCTGCCTGAGAGTTCCCTATATCTATTTATACTGCCAGAGAGTAACTCTATATCTATATACCTGCCTGAGAGTGACCCTATATCTATATACCTGCCTAAGTGACCCTATATTTATATACCTGCTTAATTGAGGGGACCTACACACCTTCCTATCTGAGGGACTTATATACCTATAAGTAAGGAGTTGCTGGAAATGTGAAGATTCTAAGATATTTGTGTCCAAATCTGCAGGGACGACTATTGACTGGGAGAAATCAGCATGAAGGTGTGAACGGGTTGTAGAAGAAATGGGAACGTGACCGACTCTGATCAGAAAAGGCGTCTCCTGTGAGTCACTAAATGTAACTGCAGTGTAATCACTTATATTTCTGCTGAACGCCTACATACAACTAGTATCTACCACTATCTGGTCACTGCATGGCGGTAATACATATCTTCAGAGCCTGTGTACAACTAAGTCACATGTTGTGGTCATGTTTGGTCAGGGTCTGGCAGAATTATTTGAACCTTAAGTAGTAATAGTTTCAGGTCTTGGTTTTGTAGGAGTGTTTTTAGTAGCAATCATTCGTCTGGTAGATTTGCTCCATGTGTAGGTGTATGTTTTGGTGACTGTTATTTATAAGGTATTACACTGTCATACATAGGTGAGAGGTTTTGAAAAAGTTAATTTGTCAGTTCTGATTTTCATTGTACAGTGACTGCTGAGGGCATGGACGGGATCTGTGTGGAATATGCAGAAAATTTGTGACAGGAGCAGAAGGTTTTTCTCTGTAAAAACACATGTCGCAGTTCATAATAAGGCGCAAAAAATGTCGTGTGAACCCAGCCCTAATGAGCAAAACACAAAGGGCCCAGGCCCCGGATGCTTTAGGACCCTAGCAACGCCCCTGGGTATACAGGAGAGTAAAAGATATTTAAAAGCGCAAAAGGGGAAGTATACCTAGTAAGAGGCGGCACAAAAGTATGAGGTAAGGCTGCTATAACAAGTATAGGCTGTAAAGAGCAAAGGAAGTATTATTACACAAAGGAAATAAAAGCAAGGTGTGTGCAAATAATAACTAGAGGAGAGGTATAAGCCAATACCTGTGAGCAGCAGGAGGAAACATACAGAGGCATCTGTGGATTACCAGCCTCTAGATTGGTAAGTGCAAACAGGAAGTTATAAAGGCAGGAAGTGATGAAGAAAGGTGTGTGGAGAGGAGAATGTAAGGGACCGTGGTAAAAGAAAAGCATGTAATGAAAAGTGTGAGGAACCGTGGTCAAAGGAGAGAACTAAAGGAAAATGGAGTATAACTAAAAAAATGGAAAGGAAACAAAATAGATATAAGAGGACTAGAATAAAAGTATCAGAGGTGAGTATGAAAGTAAGTGAATGAAAAAGATGCAAATATGGGGTATATGATCTGGTATAGTGAATGCTATGGCTGTAAAAGAGTCCGAAGGTAAACAGGAGGAGACTGAGAGGACAAGAGGAAGCTGGACAAAAAATTAAAAAATAAAAAGTGTTTAAGAATAAGATTGGGACAACCAAGGATAAAAAAGAGGAAGGGAAGAGGGAAAGATCTGAAAAGGGTAGAAAGTCCAAATATAATGTTACAGAGAAGGTGAAATTAGAAGGACAGCATAAAAAGAAAAAAAAAATATATAAATATACTGGGATAGAGAAAAAGAATGGAAAAATGAGGAAAGCAGGGCAATAAGGGGGAAAAGAGTGAAGGTGATGTTAACCACGGAAGATGGTAGTTCATAATCTTGTCTGTAGGAAGAAGATAGGTACAACATAAGTACAGTTATAGTAAATACACTATAAGTATGGGTAAAAAATATGCAACACGAAGTGTACAAAACAGCGGTATACAAGAAAATCCATTAATGATGTTTACAGAAAAGATCAAAGTAACACATTTCACATGTAGGATACATGAATTATCACAAAATGACCTCTATTTTTCTTTATATATACCGCGTGTGTAGGAGTATATATATGAGCACTTTCCTCATAAGCCCGTATTTAGTAACTATGTAGAGGTATACTCCTAAATGAACCTAGGACACTTTTTATCCAAAACAGTTTTCTTTTTAATTAGTAGCAAACTTTTAAAACAACATGTAATGCAAAGTAGCACAACATAAGTTACTTATCGATAGAAATATTTAAATGACACTTGCGGTTTTTGTTTTCTCCAGTCTAGGAGTAATTCAATAAGCGTTCAGGTTTCAACCTAAAGTGCTTTTTCTTGCAGTTTGTACTGCTATGTCCGGCAATCTGCGAAGTTAATCACGCTGCAAAGGGTAACGCTGTGATGTATATAGCAAGGTAACAAATTAGATATGTAAAACAACACTTGCGGTTATTTTGATTCTTCAATTGTGGAGTAGTCCATACGATATTCCAGTCTTCAGGTTTCAGGCCTAAAGCATAAATTTCTCAGCGGTAAGTCCGGCAATCTGGACAGCTTGTCCGGCGTGGTGGATAGTGCTGCGATGTCGGCTGGTCTCGGATGTGTGCAATTGCTCTGCTGCAACGTTTCCGGGTCCTCCCCCTTTCTCAAGCATAACGGATACACGGTCTGTCTTCCATTTATACGTATATTCTATCTGACAAAAGTCACGTATTAAAATTAATTAGAAGACATAGATACAAGCCCCTAAAGAAAGGGTCATAGAAAAACATTAAAATTACACTCCTCATTCATCCCATTAGGGGTGAGTGAGTTAAGTGTAAAGATCCAATAGACCTCTCGTTGCATGAGGTTTTTATTAATTTGTAATTCATCTGTACCATAAATTTGTTCTATAACCTGCCATTTCAACTCACACACATTATGTTTGGCTTCAAAGAAGTGTCTAGCTAGTGAACTTTCACCATATTTTTTATCTTTCCTATCTTTCATGTCAGCTGAACCAGTAGTACCTATCTCTTTATATCTCCGAATATTGGATTTATGTTCATTTAATCTCACTTTGATTTTTCGTGATGTTTGTCCGATATAAATTATCCCACAGGGACATTTTAAAAGGTAGATAACATTATTTGAATCACAATTATGGTAACCTTTAATATTTATACCGTGGCCTTTTAATGGATGTATTACTTTTGGACCTTTAATAATACCCGTACAATGTTGGCAAGATAGACATGGGAAGGTTCCTGTCTGAACAATACCCAATCGTTGTTGTTTATTAACATTACTTTTAACGAGATCTGCTCTAATCAGTTCGTTCCCTATAGTTTTACCTTTTTTTATATACAAATTTTGGAAAATTTTTAAATAGTTTCCCATATTTAACATCTTTTTGTAAAATTTTCCACCATTTTTTCACAGCATTTTTTATCATTTTGGAATGACTATCATATGTGGAAATGAATAGGCAATCATCATGCCTTTGTTTGTGTTTTTCTTTTTCTTTCCTTAAATCTTGTACATTAAGTTTACCAATCTCTTCTCCTAATTTTTCTAGCTCTCCTTTATTATACCCTTTCTGTACAAATTTATCAATGATTTTTCTAATATTTTCATTATATTCTTCATCATCAGTGCAAATTCTTCTAACACGAATAAACTGACTTTTCGGTATACCCTTAAAAATTTGCGGGGCATGAAAACTTTGTCTAGATAGTAAATTATTTTTATCAATGTTCTTTTTGTATAATGTAGCTTTTAGTTGGTTCTCTTCTTTAATTATTTCAACATCTAAATATTGTATTTTTTTTAAATTTTTGGTCATAGTAAACTGTATTGATGGATGGCATCAATTAAGATATTCAAAAAAATCATTTAGGGCCTTTTCAGATCCATTCCACACTAAGAAGACGTCGTCCACATATCGCAACCAAGTTGCGACGTGTGAACGGTCTCCTTAGGTCTTGAACAAATCTTTCTTCAAATGCAGACATATAAATGTTAGCAAAACTCGGTGCTGCCAGCGATCCCATACTGGTGCCCTGTTTTTGTAAGAAATAATCCTTTCCAAATCTAAAATAATTTTTAGACAAACCTATATAAAATAACTGCATCAAAAATGATATTTGTTGATTATTAATAGAACTATCTTGCATAAGCTTTTCTTGAACTGCTTCTTTGCCTTCATCTTGTGGAATGCAGGTATATAAATTTTTAATGTCTAAAGTGCAAAGAATTGTCTCATTTGTAATTTTAAGTGGTTCTATTGTCCTCAGGAAATCACTGGTGTCTTTAAGGCATCCCAGTAAGTTTCTAACAATCTTTTGCAGAAAACTATCTAGATACAGAGCCAATGGCTCAAGTATGGATCCGATCCCCGAGACTATCGGGCGGCAGGGGTTTTTTTTTATGTCTTTATGAATTTTAGGTGTAAGGTATAGCAATGGGACTCTAGGGTGATTGCATATAAGGTTATTCGCTGTATTTTTATCAATAATTTCCAATGTCAAAGCTTCATCAACTATTGTTTGGATAAGTTCTTTAAATTTTTCTGTAGGATCCCCCTTTAATTTAGTATAAACATTTACATCATTTAGCTGATTTTTTGCTTCCTCCAAATAAAAATCCTTATTCATAACCACTGTGCCCCCTCCCTTATCCGCTTTTTTATAATTATGCTGTCATCATTTTTTAATTCTCTCATTGCGTTTTTTTCCAATTTACTCATATTGGTATTTTTCTTTTTTATCAACTCCCATTTAGCTAAGACCTCGCTAGTAAAAAATTTGTTGGAAAGTTTCAAGAGAACTATTTTCTAGTTTTGGATCAAATTGACTACTTTTTTTAAGTTTACTCCATGTTTTATTATGATCTCCCTTTGTACCTTCACCAAAATACATTCTAAGACGCAATCTGCATTTGAAGAAAGATTTGTTAAGACCTATGGAGACCGTTCACACGTCGCAACTTGGTTGCGATATGTGGACAACGTCTTCTTAGTGTGGAATGGATCTGAAAAGGCCCTAAATGATTTTTTTGAATATCTTAATTCATGCCATCCATCAATACAGTTTACTATGACCAAAAATTTTTAAAAAATACAATATTTAGATGTTGAAATAATTAAAGAAGAGAACCAACTAAAAACTACATTATACAAAAAGAACATTGATAAAAATAATTTACTATCTAGACAAAGTTTTCATGCCCCACAAATTTTTAAGGGTATACCGAAAAGTCAGTTTATTTGTGTTAGAAGAATTTGCACTGATGATGAAGAATATAATGAAAATATTAGGAAAATCATTGATAAATTTGTACAGAAAGGGTATAACAAAGGAGAGCTAGAAAAATTAGGAGAAGAGATTGGTAAACTTAATGTACAAGATTTGAGGAAAGAAAAAGAAAAACACAAACAAAGGCATGATGATTGCCTATTCATTTCCACATATGATAGTCATTCCAAAATGATAAAAAAATGCTGTGAAAAAATGGTGGAAAATTTTACAAAAAGATGTTAAATATGGGAAACTATTTATAAATTTTCCAAAATTTGTATATAAAAAAGGTAAAACTATAGGGAACGAACTGATTAGAGCAGATCTCGTTAAAAGTAATGTTAATAAACAACAACGATTGGGTATTGTTCAGACAGGAACCTTCCCATGTCTATCTTGCCAACATTGTACGGGCATTATTAAAGGTCCAAAAGTAATACATCCATTAAAAGGCCACGGTATAAATATTAAAGGATACCATACTTGTGATTCAAATAATGTTATCTACCTTTTAAAATGTCCCTGTGGGATAATTTATATCGGACAAACATCACGAAAAATCAAAGTGAGATTAAATGAACATAAATCCAATATTCGGAGATATAAATAGATAGGTACTACTGGTTCAGCTGACATGAAAGATAGGAAAGATAAAATATATGGTGAAAGTTCACTAGCTAGACACTTATTTGAAGACAAACATAATGTGTATGAGTTGAAATGGCAGGTTACAGAACAAATTTATGGTACAGATGAATTACAAATTAATAGTGTTGAGCGATTATTATCGACAGAGTTGAAATCGGCACAGTTTTTCTGTTGATCGAAATTTTAGATCATGCGATAATTTAGGATAAAATCTTGCATCATCTATTAATATCGCGCTATTTTCGGCGCCTCCTGTCTTTTTTGGTGCCACAAGTCAGCTTACAGAATAGAGCAGGGTGAGATGTGTGTGGCGACGTCATGACTGGGATGTGTTTATGGTTGCGATTGGCTGGAAAAAACACATTGACCTCGTTAATACAAGAACAGCCCTTCCTGTTCATGATCAGTGTCTCCCCAGCGTCTCATAGCAGTAGGGACGTTGCGTTTCTGCCTGTGTTCCAAACAGCTCAGCGAAATTATTCTATTTCTTCACAGAGAAAGCTCTACTGTTAGCTGGGATCCTTACAAATTAGTTAGATCAGAGATTGGAAGATTTAGTAGTTAGGTTTGAGAATTTTAAGGAGCATCTACCGCTGTAAATTTACGGGGGGGAAGGGAGGATGGGGCCCACGGCGAACACAGACAAGCTCTATAAAGGAATACTGGATAAAGTTCACCAAGACTTAGGTAGACATTGCCCCTGCAAAGTTTATTTTTAACAGTTTTCTATGAAATATTTCCTGGATATTGGAGGCCCTGAACTTATATTAGGATACACATATTTTCAAGTAACTGCAGGTCTCTTTGTTAGGTGCAAAACTCCACTTTATTATCAGTATACATTTCAGATAGGTGTTCTTTTTCAATTTTGCCATTCCAGCTTTGTTGATATAGCCACCTTGCAGTTAAGTTAGAATCCAGCAATTTTGTAGTCAGCACAGGTTGATAGGTGCCAAAAATACCTTTTATTATCTGAATACATTACAGATACGTGTTGTTTCACTTTTGCGCCCTATTGCTTTGTTCATTGAGGCACCTTGCACTTAAATGTGAATACAGCAATTTTGTAGTCACCACAGGTGAATTAAAAGGTGCCAAAAATACCTTTTATTATCCGAATACATTACAGATACTTGTTTTTTCACTTTTGCGCACTACAGCTTTGTTCATTGAGGCATCTTGCACTTAAATGTGAATACAGTAATTTTGTAGTCACCACAGGTGAATTGATAGGTGCCAAAAAATACCTTTTATTATCCGAATACATTACAGATACGTGTTTTTTTCACTTGGCGCACTACAGCTTTGTTCATTGAGGCACCTTGCACTTAAATGTGAATACAACAATTTTGTAGTCACCACAGGTGAATTGAATAGGTGGCCAAAAATAGACCCTTTTATAATCCAAAGACATTTCAGTATAACGTTTTCTTTTTCACTTTGCACACTACAGTCTTGTTCATGAGGCACCTTGCCACTTAAATGTGAATAGCGAGCAATTTTGTATCACCACAGTAAATTTGAAAAGTGCCAAAAAAAATACCTTTTATTATCCAGAATACATTACAGATACGTTTTTTTTTTCACTTGAGCGAAGGCCAGCTTTGTTGATAGATCTACCTTTGCAGTTAATTTTGAATAGCAGCAATTTGTAGTCACCACAGGTGAATTGATAGGTGCCAAAAAAATCTTTTATTAACCGAATACATTACAATACCTGTTGTTTTCACTTTTGCGCCCTTACAGCGCTTTGTTCATTGAGGCACCTTGCACTTAAAAATGTTAATACAAGCAATTTTGTAGTACTAACAAGGTGAATTGAAAGTGCCAGAAAAATGTGCCTTTTTATTATCCGAATGACATTATCAGATACGGATGTTTTTTTCACATTTGGCGCACTACAGCTTTGTTCATTAGGCACCTTGCACTTAAATGTGAATACAGCAATTTTGTAGTCCCACCACTAGGTGAATTGAAAGGTGCCGAAAAATACCTTTTATTATCCAATACATTACAGATACGTGTTTTTTTCACTTTTGGCCAGCCACTTGTGTTTGATAGATCTACTACTTTGCTGTTAAATTAGGAATTCCAGCAATTTTGTAGTCATCATCTAGTGTTGAGCGATTGCGTTGGCTATCGAGATCGATAGAATAGTCTATAGTCTGGCCGTTGCTATCGATAAGGTTTTTCGATATTGAGCGTTCGATTATGAGCGATGACCAATTAAAGTCTAGGGAGAGCAACAACACCTTCATATTAACAACCCAAACAAGGCTGTAGAAGCTGAAATTACCATCCACCACAGTCAAATGGATAACTCTACCATCTTATGCAACACACTTAGCTATAAAAATAACAGAACCTTTTCAATTCACTCTTGGTGAATATAGGAATGCTGTTTTAAGATTTAACGTAGATGCTGCGTCGATGAACAATGCTGGGCTGTGCTAAAAGTCAAAAAACACGTTAACTGTTGATGTTTTGGTATATATAAATGATATTTTGTTGCGACCTTTCTAATTCACCTGGTGGTGAATACAGAATTGCTGTTTTAAAGATTATACGTAGATGCTGCGTCAATGAAAACAATGCTGGGTGTGCAAAGTTCAAAAAAACCCAAATCAACCTAACACGTAACTGTTATGTTTTGATATAATTAAACGTATTTTTTCTTCACCTTTCAATTCTCCTGTGTGATATATATAATTGCTAGTTTTTAAGATTTACGTAGATGCTGCGTCCATGAACAATGCTGGGTGAAGCAAAGTCAAAAAACACGTAACATTATGTTTTCGTTACGGTACACAGTATTTTGGCAACAATCAACCTGTTGCTGACTACAAGAGTTGCTGGGATTGTAATTTAAACTGCAAGGTGGCATAGTATCAACAGTCACAGGTGTAAATGGTAAAATTGATAATTGATAACTCGCTATCTGAATGTATATCTGATAAAAAAAGTGGAGTTTATTGCCGCTAACAAAGAGACCCTGCAGTATTACACAATGATGTATCCAAAATAAGTTCAGGCTGCCCAATACCTGAAATATTTCAATATCAAACTGTTAATAATAAAGATATCCACTACAATGTTTAACAAAGTCTTGGTTAAGCTTTATCGCAGGTGTTCATTATAGATATAGCTAGTCTGTGTTCGGCTCCGCACGCCCCCCCCCCCCGCTCCCCACCGCCGTTGAATTTACAGCGTAGATGCTTGCTTTAAAAATTCTCTAGCTAACTACATAAATCTTCAACATCTCTAATCTAACTAAATTGGAAGGACTCACTAAGCTACATATTAGAAGGATTCTCTGTTGCAGAAATAGACTAATTTCGTGAGCTGTTTTGCCACATGTCAGAAGAAGCGCAGTCCTAGTCCCTATGAGACGCTGAGAACACTTGAGGCGAAACAGTAAACGCTTGTTTCTATGGAAACACGAGTCAATGTGATTTTTCCAGCCAATCGCAACCATAACACATCCCAGTCATGACGTACGAACACCACTCCACCCTGCTCTATTTCAGTAATCTGATTTGCTGGGCCGCCAAAATTACAGAAGCGGCCGAAAAGGCGCGATCTAATAGATTGATAGCACAGATTTTAACCTTAATTACGCATGAATCTGGAAATTTCGATCACCATAAAAACCTGCAGATTTCAACTTATGTCGATAAAATCGCTCAACACTAAGTCACACAGGTTGAATAGGGCCAAAAAAACCTTTTATTATCTGAATACATTACAGATACCTTTGTTTGTTTCACTTTTGCGCCCTATTGCTTTGTTCATTGAGCACCATGCACTTAAATGTGAATATCTGCAATTTTGTAAGTCACCACAGGTGAATTGAAAGGTGCCAAAAAATACCTTTTATTATCCGAATGCATTTCAGATTACGTGTGTTTTTTCACTTTGGGCACTACAGCTATGTTCATGAGGCAACCTCTTGCACTTATATGTGAATACAGCAATTTTGTAGTCCGCACCACAGGTGAATTTGAAAGGTGGCCAAAAAATACCTTTTATTATCCAATACAATAAGATACGTGTTTTTTTTCACAATGCGCAGGCCAGCATTTGTTGATAGATCTACTTTTTGGCAGTTTAATTAGAATCCAGCAAATTTTGTGTAGTCCAGTCACTAGTGTTGAGCGTAGCGTTGCTATCTAGATCGATCGATAAGTCGATAGTCGGTGTCCTCTAGTCGATAAGGTTATTCGATAGTGAGGCGTCCCGAGTTATGAAGCGATGACCATTAAAGTCTATGGGGAGAGCACAACACCTTCATTATTACAACCCAAACAAGGCCTTGAGAAGCTGAAATTAACATCCACAACATTCAAATGATACGTGCTACATCTTAGGCACACACTTAGGCTATAAAAGTAACAGAATCCTCCCTTTCAAGTTCACCAGTGGTGAATATAGATTGCTGTTTTAAGATTTACGTAGATGCTGCGTCGATTAACAATGCTGGTGTGCAAAAGGTCAAAAACACGTAACGTTTATGTTTGTGGTATAGTAAATGATATTTTTTGCACCTTTCAATTCACCTGTGGTGAATACAAGAATTGCTGTTTTTTAAGATTACGTAAGCCTTGCGTCAATTGAACAATAGCTGGTGTGCAAGAAGTCAAAAAACACTTAACTGTTAAGTTTTGATATAATAAACTTATTTTTTGCAACCTTTCAATTCCCCTGTGGTGAATATTATAATTGCTGTTTTTTACAGAAATACGTAGTATCTGGTCATACAATGAACAATGCTGGTGTGCGCAATAAGTCAAAAAACACGTAACAGTGATGTTTTCGTACGATACAGCAGTATTTTTTGGCAACGAATCAACCAGTGGCTGACTACAGATTGCTGATTTGTAAATTAACTGCAAGGTGGATATATCAACAGTCCACGAGGTTGAATGGGTAAATTGAAAATGAACCCTATCTGAAATGTATACGATAATAAAAGTGGAGTTTTGCATGCTAACAAAGAGACCTGGCAGTTACTAGAAATGATGTGTATCCAATCTAAGTTCAGGCTGCCAAATATCCAGATATAATTTATCAAAGCAAACTGTTAAGTAATAAAGATAATCCACTAAAATTTTTACACTAAGTCTTGGAGAAAACTTATCCATGTTGCTTTATAGATAGAGCTGTCAGTGTTCGGCCCTCACGCCCCCCCCCCCCCCCGCTCCCACTCGCCGTGAATTTACAAGCTAGATGCAGCTGTTAAAATTCTCGGTAGCTAACTACAAAATAATCTTTCCAAATCTCTAATCCAACTAAATTGGATGGATCACACAGCTAATAGTAGAGGTGTTCTCTGTGCAGAAATAGACTAATTTCGCTGAGGTCTGTTTGGCCACAGGCACGAGCGCAGGTCCTATCCCTATGAACGCTGAGAGACACTGAGGCTGGAACAGGAAAACGCTGTTCTATGTAAAACGAGGACATGTGATTTTTTCCAGCCAATCGCTACTAAAACCATACACACCCAGTCAAGACGTCAGCACACACATCTCACCCTGCTCTATTCTGTAATCTTGAATTTGCTGGCCGCCAAAATTACAGAAGCGCCGAAAAAGCGCGATCTAAATAGATGATGCACAGAGAATTTATAAACTTAATTATCGCATATCTGGAAATTTCGATCACCATAAAAAACCTTGCAGATTTCAACGATTGTTCGATAAAAATCGCCTCAACACTAGTCATCACAGGTTGATAGGTGCCAAAATACCTTTTATTATCTGAATACATTACAGATACGTTTGTTTTTCCACTTTTGCGCCCTATATTGCATTGTTTCATTGAGGGCACCTTGCACATAAATGTGAATACAAGCAATTTTGTAGGCCCGACCACAGGTGAATTGAAAGGTTCCAAAAAAATACCTTTTTTATCCGAATGCATTCCAGATGACGTGTTTTTTTTCAACTTTGGCGCACTACAAAGCTTTTGTATCATTGAGGCACCTTGCACATACATGTGAATACAGCAATTTTGTAGTCCACCCAGGTGATTGATAGGTGGCCCAAAAATTACCTTTTATTATCCGTATACAATACAGATACGTGTTTTTTCACTTTTGGCGCACTAACAGCTTTGTTTCCTTGAGGGACCTTGCACTTAAATGTGAAACAGCAATTTGTAGTCATGCACAGGTGAAATTGATAGGTGCCCAAATAAATACCTTTTATTATCCGAATACATTACAGATACGAGTTTTTTCGACTTTGGCGGCACTACAGCTTTGTTCATCTGAGGCACCTTGCACTTAAAGAGAATACAGCAATTTTGTATCACCATTGGTGATTTGAAAGTTTGCCTAAAAATAACTTTATAATCCGAAACATTGTCCAGATACGTGTTTTTTCACGTTTTGGCGCAGGCCATCCTTTTGTTGATAGATCTACTTAGCAGTTATAATTTGAATATGCACAATTTTGTAGTCACCGACAGGAGATTGATATGTTCCAAAAATACCTTTTATTTATCCGAATACATTACAGATACGTGTTTTTTTTCACTTTGGCGCACTACAGCTTTGTTCATTGAGGCACCTTGCAGTTTAAATTTTGAATACAGCAAATTTGTAGTCACCACAAAGGTGGAAATTGATAGGTGCCAAAAATCACCTTTTATTAACCTAATACATTACAATAACGCGTTTATTTTTACAACTTTGCGACAGGCCAGCTTTGTTGATAGATCTACTTTGCAGTTAAATTTGAATACAGCAATTTTTGTAGACACCAAGTTGAAGTGAAAGGTGCCAAAAATACCATTGTTAATAATCCGAAACACATTTCAGACAGGTTGTTTTTCACTTTGGTCAGTCCAAGCTTTGTAGATAGATCTACTTTGCAGTAAATTTGAATCCAGCAATATTGTTTATTGATTTGAGGGATTTGAAAATAGCTGTGATTTTGCCGTCTTTTAGTAAGAGACTTTCCAAAACTCTTCCATAACCTTCTCAACATTTTTATATTTCTGAACATGGAGTGAAATTCAGGTGGTAAGCGAGCAAAGAGGGGGTAGGACATGGAGTAGAGGGTAGCGAGAGAAGGTGCTCCCTTCCAGAAGCTGGCGACAACACGCATGCCAGGCGGATCGTGCAAATTGCAGGACCGTCATGCCTGTCATCATCACTGGTCAGGGCCCTGTTGAATCTCAGTACAGATACAGCTTCGCCAATCTGTCCTTCAGTGTTTAATGGCAACCTAGCAATCCAGCATTCTTTAACCTCCACTCGTCCTCCAGTCACGCCACCAAATGTCGTCATCAGCATCATCAGCATCCGACCCGAACATGAAGCATCCCAAATGTCAACGTCTAGTACCCACCACTGTGGATAATCCAGTTTCTGAAAGACCTCTTTGATGACACAAATGGCGGTTGTGGTGCAGAAGGCATGTTTAAAGCTCAAGAGCCAAAGGAGGGATGATTTTCTCTGCTCTGACGCCCATATACTGATGCCCGGATTCAGAGGAGGAGAAGGAAGTCGGCATTTAATCGCAAAAATCCGGGCGTCGGCAACGCCTTGCAGTCCCTCTTTGCATGTAGCCCGCTGCTCCTGATGCAGAATGTCAGGCCAAACGAAGTCACCTGTGTTGATGATGATGATGACGACATTGCGGATCCAACGTGGTCCTTTCAGCAGAACTTGCTTGCGAGCGCTTCATCATTGGACGAGGAGAAGACGAGGAGTAGTGTTCCAGTAAGGGTTCCGCCTCAAAAAGGAGAGGGCGGTCCGCAGAAGTCCGCTGATATGATTGTCCGCCACCACGGTCAGCGCAAACCCCCTCCTCGTTTATATCGCGCGTCAAAAAATCCAGGACCTCTCAAGCGCTGGGCCTTCTTTGAGCAAGCTCTGATTCACCCTGCGATGTCATATGCCGCCATTGCCGTAAAACGCATAATAGATGCAAGAACCTTGAGAGGTAGACCCCCACCACCATGTCTAGTCACATGCATACGAATGCATGAGTTGAAAATGGAGAAAACACTTGCCAAGAAAAGCCAGACCGACGCCGGGCCTCCAACCACTGTCACACCTCTGTCTCCCGCCTCCTACTCGTCCTCCGCCACCAGCCACCACGCGTTTTTCCTCAGCCTGCCCATGACTCTCAGGAGTCATGATCCAAGGGATCACCTCCTCTTCAAGCCTCCACCGCCCCCGAGTACCACCAGCACCACCAGAGACACATCCTACCCCTTCACCTCCCGCCAGTTGATGACCTGCATGCCGTACAGCGGCCAGCCATCTAAGCAGCCAGCCTTCTGTCTTCCAGGTTTGGAGTCAGAAGAAACACTATTAACCCAAACCATCCCAAAGCCAAAAGCCTGAATGTCGGACATTGCCAGGCTTTTGCCTTGGAAATGTGCCTTTCCGTCTGGATGGACACTGATGGGTTTTTTGCCGCCACTTCATGGCCCTTGCTGCCCCAATACCATAATCCTGAGCAGGCATTTCTTTGCCAGAAAAGGCCGTCCCTGTCCAGGGCCAGCCACCGTGTTCATTCAAAAATTACAGCGCGGTTGTCTGCATCCTGTGGCCGTAAAAGTCATCTCACCACCTCGACACATGGACTATGTAAGCACGGCCAAGCCGCTATAGTCTCTGTGAACATAGCTCACTGGTGAGCTTGGTGGATTTCTTCTGGGCGTGACGGTTGCTCTCAGGCTCGGCTCACGCTCCTTCAAAACGCGGCAGGGATGGTGCAGGATTTCTTTCCCCCAAGGTCCCTCTGGTGCATCACGTGCCCAGAGACAACCAGGCCGTGTTTGAAATTAATCAGTCTGGAGACCGTCCACACACAGGATCAGTTGCTGTGATGTCCTCTCCACAACGAGACCATCGCTGGCTGGTGAAAAGAACCTTGTGCCAGGCAAGGTGGTGTTCGATAATGGCGAAATCCTGCTGGGCCGCCCTTAAGATCCCGGTAGCTGGAGCAAATCCCTTGCCTGGCACATTTCATGAACCTTGTCGTCCCAGAATTTTTCCTAAAGAGCTTACCCGTTCTGGACTCCTGCTGAGGAAGCCCTCGAAGTCTAAGTTCGCACTTCCCCCGCCCGTTCGCAACCCTGCTTCGTTCCGCCTGGCTGCGTTGCAAGCGTCAGCTCGCCTCCCCAGTTCAATCCGTTCTCAATTGTTTGGACTGTGGAAACGCGCTGGACTTTCCACCCTGCCACCTGCTCCAGCCGTTGTGACAGCACGCAATGCATTACACAGTACTAAGTGACTCATGGCCTGGACAAGCAGGGGGGCGACCTCGGGGATTGATGAGCCACTGAGAGTGGAGGCATTGAAAGAGCCTCCCCCCTCTGCACCATACTTGCCAGTTTTGTAGAAAGCCACCAAAATGTCATAGCGGTACAATGCCCTTGTCAGCAATGAGCAATTGAGGTGAACTTAGTTTCTGGAACGATCGTTGGTGACACTCGAAACAACAGGTCCCGCCAGCTAAGACGGAGGAGGATACGGACACAGATGCGGACTACGGAGACCATCTCTCCATCAAATCCACTAGGCCCCGACATATTTCCACAATTTTTCATCCGGTCTTCATTAGGCAGTGGTTGGCGGCCAGGCTAGTTGCTAGTTGGCGCATCAGCTTCTCAGGGTCATCATCTCAGGCAAGTCAGGCTGTGTTTGAAGCTGTGCCGGTGGAAAGTCGTAGGGAGGAGGAGGAGGAGGAGGGTGAGGAGGAGGAGGAATTCCTAGACACAGATCGTTACCGACGTCCCTGCCTTGGAAAGAGGTTGGCGCGAAATTTTGAGGCGGAGTAGGAAGATGAGGAAGATCAGTTTGCTAGTGCCCCCTCGACCCAGAGGCTTGGAAATCAATGGCTCCATCTCTCACATGAGTTGCTTTGGGATGCTCCATTTCCTCCAACATGAACCTCGGGCATTAAGGCCACAGACTGAACACAATTAACTGGGGTGCAACTTCCATGATCCCGACAAAACAAAACTCAGCACTTTCTTTTCCACCACACTCCAAAAAGAGAGTAAAAATGCAGGAAATGGACACCTTGCTGATTGATCAAACTGAGACATCTGTTGCGTCTGCTTCACATTCCCAAATGTCACGGTGGAACAACCGTCATCGACGGACAGCCTGAGAGTGCCAGATGTAGCCGTAGCCGGCAGCAGCAGGCAAGGTGGCAGAAGCCTAATGGGTGAACCTATGGCAATCTTTATTTACCACCTCACCAAACGCATATGCAATGCAGGGCACACATCCAACACACAGAGACCAGCTTAATATCATGTGCACTACTATCTGCGTCTCAACACCGTGATTTTGTATGTGTTCCGACCCAATAGACTTCTGTGTATGCCAAAATGGACTAATGAGCCCGAGCTCGCTCTGCCCACGCCATAGAGGTGTGTGTCCCTGGCCCAGCAGCCAGCGATCATATCTGGAGCGGACCTTCCAGCACAGCTTGAGGGGTCATTACAGACAAACGCATCCGCTTTCCACAGATAAAGTAGGATCGTTTGACTATTCATCAAGAATAATCGCATGGATCAGCTGATGAAAATTTGTTGTGGCCCCAATTGCCGAGGTCACCGATGAGTTGCCAGTCCTACATCACATTCCTCTTCAAACCAGAATGGTCCCTCTGAAAACTTTTTTTTTAAAATGATCATTTCTTACATGCAATTTTTATTTTATTTTCCCAACAGTTCATTGTGCTTTGTTTTGCTGTGAGGAGACTGTAAAAGACAGCAAGTTGTCAGTGACAACACCGTATGCCATTCTCACTTTATCGTTGAAGAATTTTTCGCATTGTTTAATGTTTTTGAGGTCATGTTGCTGAGGAGAAACAAGCTATAATTAATGTCCTTGGAACAAAATGTTGCTTATTTTATGTGGCATTTCTCCCTCAACAGTTTTTAATAGGCTGAGAAGTCAATTAATAGTTTTTTTTTGGGGTCATGTTTGATGTGAGATACAGCAATAATCATTGTCCTTTCTGGAAAAGAATGTGGTCTTTTTAAGTGCATTTTCTCCCTCACAATTTTTAATAGTGGCTGAGAAGTCCATATTTATAATTTTTTGGGTCATGTTGCTGTGAGATAACAGCAATAATCATGGTCCTTTGGAACATAAAAGTGCTTCTAAGTGGCATTTCTCCTCACAATTTTTAACTTGGCTGAGAATTCATTTTGTAATTTTTTTTGTGGTCATGCTGCTTTGGAAATACAGCAATACTACAGCTTATTATTAATAAAAAGTGTTTTCTAACAGACATTTGTTGTTCACCAATTGTCCAAATGGCCTCAAGTCAATGCTTTGAATTTTTGGGGGGCATTTTGCTCGTGACATGCAGCTAAAACCAACAGCGTCCTATTATTATAAAATAAGAATTTTTTTTGTTTGTCTAACAGACATTTGTTTTTCACAATTGGTCCAAAGTGGCTCAAGGGTCATGCTTTTAATTTTTGGGGGCATTTGCTGTGGAAATGCAGCTAAACACAGGTCCTATTATAAAAAAATTGATGTTCAATCTAACAGACATTCGTTCTTCACAATTGTCAAGAGAGGCTCAGGGTGATGGTGCTGGGTCAGAAACAGGAATATAGGTAGGACAACTGTTAATGGACACATATGCAAAATGACTTGTTTTTTGCAAATCTTTAACATAGCTATCAATCCCTGTATTGAGACAACCATTTTAATACATTTAAAAAAAGAGAAACTAAAGACAGGTGGGATTCCATCCTATTTTATAAATTGTTTTATAGAATTAAACTACTAAAAAATTTGCATGTACAAAAATAGCTGGTAAACAAAATTCCTCTGAATGTACAAGGGAGGTACAAAGAAAACTTGACCAGATGTAGGTTATTCAGAGGACAATTGAGTATGGTAGCACGGACAGAGAACGAAATTCAGAAGACAATTTCCTCCAGCACGTTGAGTAAATGAGAAAAAAGACTGCCAAGAAAAAGGCACCTGGGTGGAACAGGAGCGTAAAACCACCAGTATTTCCAAGGTGAAGCTCACAATTGTCCGCACTCAAACGGAGGTGGCAAGCGCAACCCAGGACAGGGTTCAGATATGTCCAGTGAAACAAAAATGTGGTTGAAAGACTTCCTTTTTTCTCGCACTATTTTTTATCGGGTGTCCAGCAGTTTGGGGCTCATGCTGTGGCCCAGGACAGGTATATTCAATGTCCAGTATTCAACAAAAATGATGTTCAAAGACTTCCTTTTTTCCGGCACATTTTAATTTGAGGGTCAGACATGTTTAATGTCATACTGCCGGTCCAGGACAGGTAAGAGTTAATGTCCAGTTCAGCTAAAATGGTGGTTGAGAAGACTCCTTTTTCTTGCACTTTTTAATCTGTGGTCAGACAGGTTTTAATAGTCATACTGTGGTGATACAGAACAGGATATAGTCAATGTCCAGTTCAACTAAGAATGGTGAGTTAGGAACAAAGACTTCTTATTCCGGCACTTTTTAATCTGGGGTCAGCAGGATTTGGGGCTCATGCTGTGTGCCTAGGACAAGGATATAAGTCAATGTCCAGTGAAACAAAATGGTGTTCAAAAGACTCCTTTTTCCGGCACTTTTTAATCTGTGTGTTAATGCAGGTTTGGGGCTCATGCTGTGGCCCAGGGACAGGTATAGTCAATGTTCCAGTGAAACTAATAATGGTGGTTCATAGACTCCTTTTATCCGGCACTTTTTAAATCTGGGGTCAAGCAAGATTTTGGGCTCAAAGCTGCGTATCCAGGACATAAACATACAATGTCATAATTCAAGTAAAATTGATGGTTCAAATCACACTGGCATTCTGGCACTTTTTAATTTTTTGTTCAAGCAAGTTTAAGCTCAGGCTGTGGTGCAAGACATGGCTAGTGAATGGTCCTGTGATTTTTTTTCTGTGGCTTATAACCTAAGTTGTGTTGCCTAAGATGTAGCTCTTAACCTTGACTGTTGTGGATGAAAATTCCAGCTTCTCCAGCCCTGTTTTGGGTGTAAGAAATGAAGGTGTTTTGCTCTCCTTACCCCTCCCATAGACTTTAAAGGTCAATCGATCATAATTTCCCCCCCCCCCTATCATCGCCATCAATACTTGTCGATGATGTGTCGACTATTCGTTCATCGACCGGATCAGACGATGAGCCAACGTAATTCGCTTCAACACTACAATTAATAAAAACCACATAGCAACGAGAGGTCAATTGGATCTTTACACTAACCACTCACCCCTAAGGATGAATGAGGAGAGTAATGTTTAATGTTTTTCTATGACCCTTTCTTTAGGGGCTTGTATCTATGTCTTCTAATTAATTTTAATACGTGACTTTAGATAGAATATACGTATAGATGGAAGACAGACTGTGTATCCGTTATGCTTGAGAAAGGGGGAGGACCCGGAAACGTCGAAGCAGATCAATTGCACACATCCCAGACCAGCGGACATCGCAGCAGTATCCACCACGCCAGACAAGCTGTCCAGATAGCCGGACTTACCGCTGAGAAATTTATGCTTTAGGCCTGAAACCTGAAGACTGGAATATCATATGGAATATCGTATGGACTACTCCACATTTGGAGAATCAAAATAACCGCAAGTGTTGTTTTACATATCCTATTTGTTACCTTGCTATATACATCACAGCGTTACCCTTTGCAGCGTGATTAACTTCGCCGGATAACCTGTGCAGATTGCCGGATATAGCAGTGCAAACTGCAAGAAAAAGCACTTTAGGCTTAAACCTGAACGCTTATTGAATTATTCCTAGACTGGAGAAAACAAAAACCGCAAGTGTTATTTAAATATCTCTATCGATAAGTAACTTATGTTGCGCTACTTTGCATTACATGTTGTTTTAAAAGTTTGCTACTAATTAAATGAGAAACCATTTTGGATAAAAAGTGTCCTAGGTTCATTTAGGAGTATACCTCTACATAGTTACATGTAGGATACAGTAATGTACATGTCTTTTGACGTCGCTGCAGACATCGGGGTTTGCGGCGCCCGGCGCCACAGCTGCGCTAGGATCGGGGCTGAACTACACAGCCCCGATCCCAGAGCATCTCCTGCAGGCATCGGGGAGCGGAGGAAACCTCCGCAACCCGATGCTTTAACCCTTTGATTGCGGCGGTGCGTTACCGCAGCGCAATCAAAGGGATCCCCTGCTCTGTCGGGGTGATCGGAACGCCCGGTCACCCGACAGAGCTCAGGGACCGGCTGCACAGTCAGCTCTGGGGACCTAGCATGGCCCCAGAGTTGTCTGTGTAAGAAGCCAGTGATTAGGATGCACTGTGTGCTGTCCTAATCACTGCCTGTGTCAGACTGACACAGATTAGCATGTATTAGCATATATGAATATGCTAATACATTACTAAGTGTAAAAAAAAAAAATAAAAAAAAATGTTAAACAGTTCTCCCTTCATGGGAGTCAAAAAAAAGTACAAAAAAACCATAAAAAGTGTAAAAAAAAGAATAAAAAAAATAAATAATAAAATAAAAATAAATATTTAATAAAAAATAATTGTACATAAATTACACGCACAAAAAACCTACACATATTTGGTATCCACACGACCGTAATAACCTGTAGAATTAATCTAACAAGTTAAGTGTGAAATGTGAATGGTGTAAAAAAAAAATAAAAAAACAAAAAAAATTTGTAAAAAAATAAAAAAAAATACTGCAATTATTTATAAGTGTACTTAAACTATTCCCTTATAAAGTACAACTTGTCTCGAATAAAACGAGGCCTCATCCAACTGCGTCATTGAAAAAATAAAAAAGTTACAACTGTTTAAACGCAAGGAGGCCAAAACTAAAAAAATGTTCAGGTCATTAACTACTTTTCAGGCGTTCGGCTTAAGGGGTTAAACTCCGAGGTTCGAGGGTTTGCAATTTGTGTACCCAATACCTTTCCCGTTGCAACAAAAGAGAGGTACGATTGCCCCCTCTACATGGTGGTGGGACATAGTCAATAACTTGAAAACGAAGTTGAGAGATGTGGTGATTCATGCGTTAGAAATTAGCTGGAATGGGCAACATTAATTCTTTGCAACGGATGGTGGATTTATGTTTTGACACGCGGTCTTTAACCGATTGAGAAGTTTGTCCAATGTATGCAAAGCAACACAGGCATTTCAGAAGATAAACCACGTAGTTTAATTTAATTTTCAGGTGAAGAAGCGGACGGTGGAAGGCCATTAGAGTGTCAAGTCCATTAGAGTGTCATGAAAATGTTTGTATACGGAGGTTCCATGTTGCTTCCCATAGCAGTCCCGCGCCGTTGGAGGTAAAAATTGTCTCCAAAAAGGACAAAATTGTTATGAATGATCAGAGATAGAAAGTCAAGACATAAGTTTTTTACATGATCGTCCAAGTAATTTTTAGTAAGAAATTTACTCATGGCAAGAATACCCTTATCATGACTGATGGAAGTATACAAGCTGGTAACATCATAGGTCACCAAAATACTCTGGGGGTGAACTGGTGATAATGAGTGGATTTTATGCAAGAAATCATTTGTATCAAGAAGAAAAGAACAGGTGGTACGTATTAATGGAGTAAAAATCTTCTCAAGGAAAACTGAAAGTGGTGATAAAATAGAGTCAGTCGATGCAACAATAGGTTGTCCTGTAGGACTTTCTAAGCTTTTGTGAATTTTGGGAAGGATATAGAATACAGGAGTGACTGGGTGATGTTTAGTGAGAAATTGTGCGGTCTTGGAATCAATAGTCTGTAGCGATAAGTTGTGTTTTATGGTTTCCTCTATGCGGAGTCGGATGTTAATGGTAGGGTCTTTGTCAAGGGGTACATAGGTTAAAGTGTCTGACAACTGGCGGTTGATCTCCATAAGGTAGGTACTTTTGTCCATGATGACTAGAGCCCCTCCCTTATACACAGGTTTTATAATGATGTCTTTAGTCATTTGTAAGTTTTTAAGAGCTTGTTGTTCTTTTGGCTTAAGGTTGGAACGAAGTTTATATGTGCCATTTACAAAGGTAGGTACAGTTTTGGCCAGGTCTTGTTCTACTACGGATATAAAGGTTTCCACTGGGTGATATCTTTTGGGAGGGTTGTAATTACTTTTGATCCTCAAGTTGAGGTCAGAAATGGAAATGCAAAGTTTAGGACTCGCAGGGTCTTGTGTAGGCGTGAAAGGCGTGTCTGTAAAATTTATGCAGGTCCTCTTCTAGTGTGAATGTATTGATTTTGGAAGTGGGACAGAATGAGAGTCCTTTGCTGAGAACTGTCATTTCTAAGGGAGTCAAAATGCGTGAGGAGATATTATAAACTAAATTGGACTCACCTGTGATCATGCCTGAACTCTCTCGTGATGTAGGTCTCCGCCTCCCCCTTCATACCGGGAGTTTTGGGCAGGGCATCAGCGGTCTAGAGAGGGCAGTCGGCGTTGTCCCAAAAAAGATTCTCTACAGGTAGAAGGAGATGACCAGTCGCTGTCAGAAGATGAAGAAAGAGGTTGGTGAAAAGTACAGTTATGGAAATTTCTGATTAGTTATAAGCCTGGTCCATTACAAACCCATAACGAGGCCAGGAACATGCCTTGGATAGCGATATACTCAAGATCGAGAATACGAAAACATGATTTCGGCTTGATCGGGACAACAGACCAGCTCAGGATTTAAGTTTAAATATTTTTATTTTATTTTATGAGCGCACCAGACAAACAATACATACCTAGGGATATAACTATACATATACTGGTCAGAGGTGCAAGTACAGATATGATATGGGTACAGACAAAGAAGCAGCAAGATGTGCCGAGTTACATTGAAGGAAATAGCTATTTGATCCCATGCTGGTTGTGTAAGATTGCCCACTGACAAAGACATGAAAAGTCTTTAATTTTAAGGGTAGGTTAATTTTAACATTGCAAGATAGAATATCCAAAATAAAATCCAGAAAATCACATTGTACAAATTATATAAATTTATTTGCATTTTGCAGTGAGAAATAAGTATTTAATCCCTCTGGCAAGCAAGACTTAATGCTTTTTGGCAAAACCCTTGTTGGCAAGCACAGCAGTCAGACTTTTTTGTAGTTGATGATAAGATTTGCGCACATCAGGAGGAATTTTGGTGCACTCCTCTTTGCAGATCATCTCTAAATCATTAAGATTTTGAGGCTGTTGCTTGGCAACTTGGAGCTTCAACTGCCTCTATAAGTTTTCTATGGGATTTAGGTCTGGAGACTTGCTAGGCCACTTCACGTCTTTTTGAGCCACAGCTTTGTTGCCTTGGCGGTATGTTTTTGATCATTTTCTTGCTGGAAGACCCAGCCACGACCCAATTTAATGTGCTGGCGGAGGGAAGGAAGTTGTCACTCAGGATTTTACGGTACATGGCTTCATCCATTCACCCATTGATGCATTGAGGTAGTCCTGTGCCCTTTGCAGAGAAACACCCCCAAAACATAATGTTTCCACCTCCATGCTTGACAGTGGGGATTGTGTTCTTTGGGTGCTAGGCATCATTTCTCTTCTTCCAAACACAGCGAGTTGAGTTAATGCCAAAGAGCTCGATTTTTGTCTCATCTGACCACAGCACCTTCTCCTAATCACTCACAGTATCATCCAGGTGTTCATTGGCAAACTTCTTGAGCAGGGGGACCTTGAGGGCACTGCGGGATTTTAAACCATTATGGTGTAATGTGTTACCAATGGTTTTCTTGGTGACTAGCTGCTTTGAGATCATTAACAAGTTCACCCATGTAGTTTTAGGCTGATCTCTCACCTTCCTCAGTGATACCCCATGAAGTGAGATTTTGCATAGTGCCCCAGATCAATGTCGATTGACAGTAATTTTGTATTTCTTACATTTTCTTACTATTGCACCAATAGTTGTCTCCTTCTCACCCAACGTCTTACTTATGGTTTTATAGCGTATTCCATCTTTGTGCAGATCTATTAGAAGGCTCCTTAGAAGGCTCTTTGGTCTTGCTGTAGAGGTTAGAGTCATGTTGTAGAGGTTAGAGTCTGACTGATTAATTGAGTCTGTGGACAGGAATCTTTTATAAAGGTGACTATTTAAGACAGCTGTCTTTAATGCAGGTAAAGAGTTGAATAGGAGTGTCTAACTGGTTTGTAGGAACTAGAACTCTTAATGATTGTTGTAATTTATACAATGTTATTTTCTTGATTTTATATTGGATATTCTATCTTGCAATGTTAAAATTAACCTACCCTTAAAATAATAAACTGTTCATGTCTTTGTCAGTGGGAAAATTTACAAAATCAGCAAGGGATCAAATAATTATTTCCTTCACTGTACCTTAAATTAGCTTGGATTAGGGCATACATGGGGGTGTGATTGTGGCCTGCTGGTCCAAGGTGCAAACTCCTGGCATGCTGGTGCATGTACCTCCCTTCCAGTAGAGACAACCCTGGGCCCAGGTGGGCCCTCACTTTTAACTGTACGGGGACATCCCACATCACTTTCTTATCACTCTGTCACACCCCTGGGACGGACTACACGCTCCTCCCTTGAAAGGCAATGCTCTTCCTAGCTTCAGACACAGAATGGACTGTATTACAGCAAGGCAATGCCGCAGGTTTGTGCACCTGGTACCATCAGAACCGGGTGGGCTCAAGCTACAACTGGGTACCAAGCTCTGGGTCGTTGCTTTGTTCCTGGTACCAGTTTCCAGTTTCTCCCTGTCCATTGGTCCTACAAATGAGGGACTCACAACTATGAGTGTGGGGCGCTTCCATATTTAAAAATATGAAATCGGGGTGTGCCTGTGTCCTAAGGTTATACCACAAAGTGGGTATAACGCTGCGGTGCCATAATGGCTACAGAATGCTATTGTGTCTTACTGGATGGCCTCATCCCCTGCTGGGATGGTAACCAGCTCTCAATGATGTCTCCCTGCAGGTGTTAAATTGTACATGCTGTGGTCCTTGAAGCCCACAGGCTTCTTCCTCTACGACATGTGGTGAGCAATGGGGGGACTTAGGTGAAGTTCTGAATCTTGCAATATGACTGATAGGGACTTTGGGTGAAATTACAAGGACTGGAGGGTGACTTTTGTCATATCCCTCACAGTTAGTATCTTGTAGCTTTGGCTTTCAACACTGTCTGATTACTTCTGGGCATGCTCTCGATCAGATTCAAGCACGTCTCACCTGAAATTTGATCCCAGGTGTTTTCTACAAATTCCCAATGTTGATGCATCCTGGTCAACTCACTTGGGTATGAATAAAGCTTTCTCTTCAACTCAACCCACAAATGTTCGATTGGGTTGAGGTGTGAGGACTGGAGGGGGCCAACCCAGCAACTTCACTTCATTGTTAGTGAATAATTTCTTTGCCAGTCTTGACCTATGCTCCGGGTCATTGCCCTGCTAGAATACTATGTCGTCCTTTTCATATCCATAGTACTCGAGTGTACAAAATAGCTCAACTTATAGGATACTCACATATAGCTCAGCATTGAGAAAATCATCAATCCTGGTCCAAGTATCCAAGGTCTTTGGCTAGGAAGCAACCCAGTATCATCAGGCTTCCTCCATCAAACTTGACAGTTCATTCAATCTCTCAATCCGCTAGTCCTCTTCCCTCGATTCTTCCAGACCCATTTGCACCAACCAGAGCCCAGTCTATTGACTTTCATCTCATTACTCCAAATCACCCATTTCCAATCTTCTACTGCCCACTTTCCGTACTTTTTTGCAAACTCGACCTGTAATAGCGCCTAAAGAAAATCATAATGAAAATAAGTCCCAAAAGTCCAGTAGGTGCTCTTCCTTTTCTGAGGCTTATGGTTGACTCACATAGCACACTATGGCAACAAATGGGATATCACTAAAAATGGCAGAATCGAGGGAATCGATTTTGAGTTGCATTACCTTTGTCACATCTACCGTGTTCCTTTGAATAATGGCTAAAAATTGAAAATCTGCAAAAAAGTGAAATTTCCTCTCCAACTTGATTTAATTTCTGCAAAACACCTAATAGGTTAATAAACTTGCTAAATGCTGTTTTGAATACTTTAAGGGGTGTAGTTTCTTAGATGGAGTCACTTATGGGGGTATATAACATACAGGCCCCTCAAAATCACTTCAGAACTGGACTGATCTTTAAAACTATCAATGTTGCAAATTTTCTTGAAAAATTACTACTGAATTTTTAAGCCCCCTAATATTGTAAAAAAAAAAAGACATTTAAAAAAGTATGCAGACATTATTGAACTGTGAAAATTGTCCATTTTTCCAAATTTTCACAATGTTTTGATGTTTTTCACAAATACACAAGGATTGTATGGACTAACATTTCTTACAAACTTAAAGCACAATTTGTCAAGAGAAAACAATCTCTGAATCACATGGATAGGTAAAAGTGTCAAAAGTTATTCTCACATAAAGTGACACATGTCAGATTTGAAAAATGGGTTGTGTCCTTAAGGGGTTAATATAGGATTAATAGTTAATAGTTCTGTATATTAGATATTATGGCACAGGTTCCATATTTAACATGTAATTCAGATTTTGTCGTTTATTCGCTAGCACTCCCTTGTGGATTACAACATATGTACAATATTTTATTATTGTTATTATTATTATTATTATTATTATTAATTTTAAAGCGCCATTGATTCAAGGGCACTGTACATTCAAAGAGGGAGGTTACATACATATGTAAAACAAGTACAATGAAAACAGTGAAAGACTTATGACTGGCACAGAGGGAGTGAGGGCCCTGCCCACGAGGGCTTACAATCTACAGTGGAGGAGGAGAGAGACAGAAGGTGAGGAGCAGACATGTTTTTGGGGTAGCACAGTGGCTGCTCGATTATTGTAGGTTATAGGCAGTCCTGAAGAGATAGGTTTTCAGGTTGCTTTTTAACCTGGGGAAGGTGGGGGAGAGTCTGATGTGTTTGGGCAGTGAGTTCCAGAACGTGGGGGAAGCACGGGCGAAGTCTTGGAGACGGTTATGTGAGGAGCTGATAAGAGGAGAGCAGAGAAGAAGGTCCTGTGAAGAGCGGAGATTGTGAGAGGGGAGATATCTGGAGATTAAGGCAGAGATGTATGGAGGGGAGAGGTTATGGGGAGTCTTGTAGGTCATGGTTAGTAACTTGAAATTAATTCGCTGGGCAATGGGTAGCCAGTGAAGGGATTGGCAAAGGTATGTGAAGTATGTTGCAGTAGTCAAGGTGAGAGATGACAAGGGCATAGACTAGCATTTTTATAGAGTCGAAGTTGAGGAATGAGTGGATGTGAGAGATATTTTTCAGGTGGAGGCAGCAGGCAGAAATAAGGGCTTGAATGTGTGGTTTGAAGGACAGAGAGGAGTCAAAGATTAACCCAAGGCAGCGGACTTGTGGAACAGGTGAGAGTGTACAGCCATTGACTGAGATCGAGAGATCAGGTGGGGGGATGGAGGGGGGACAGTGGAAAGATGATGAGTTCAGTTTTCTCCACATTTAGTTTTAGGAGATGGGAGGAGAAGAAGTATATGGACGATAGGCATTATGGGATCCGGGAGAGAAGAGAGGTGACATCTGGGCCGGAGATGTAGAGCTGTGTGTCATCCGCATACAGGTGGTATTGAAAGCCGTGTGAAGCTAGTAGCTGACTGAGGCCAAGAGTGTAGAGAGAGAAGAGTAGTGGGCCCAGGACTGACCCCTGGGGGACACCAACAGAGACAGGGCGAGAGGAGGAGGTGGTGCGTGAGTGAGAGACACTGAATGTCCATTCAGAGAGATATGAGGAGATCCAGGAAAAAGCCAAGTCCATGATGACGATGGAGGAGAGGATTTGTAACAGGATGGAGTGATCGACAGTGTCAAAGGCGGAGGAAAGGTCTGGGAGGAGAAGCACCTAGTAGTGGCGAGAGGCTTTGGCAGTTACTAGGTTATTGGTGACCTTGGTTAGGGCGGTTTGAGAGAGAGTTGGAGAGAGTTGGAGGAGAGGTGGGAGGATAGTTGAAGATAGACGTGCTGCTCAATGAGTTTGGATGCAAAAGGGAGCAGTAAGATGGGGCGATAGTTGGACAGACAGGAGGGGTCAAGGGATGGTTTTTTAAGTATGGGGGTGATAGTAGCATGTTTAAAAGAGGACGAGAAGATGCCTGAGGTTAGCGATAGGTTGAACATGTGGATGAGGGCTGGGATGATAACTGTGCTAAGGTCTGGGATGAGGTGGGATGGCAGTGGATCAAGATTACAGGTAGTGAGGTTGGATTTGGACAGTAGAGAGGAAAGGTTGTCGTGAGTAACAGTGGGGAAGCAAGTTAAGGGGGAAAAGCATTGTTCGGATATAGAGGAGGGCACGTTGAACAGGGCCACAGTGACCAAAGGCCACACGTGACTGCTGTGCTGTGCTTGACAAGCTGTGCTTGACATATATAACAGATAAAATCACAACTTAGTCAACCTAAATCTTCAATATGCCATTAAAAGTTTGAATATCTGGCAGCCAAACAGTTTTTGGAAGTCAGCCATAAAATAAATAAGTTAATGTCTCAAATAATTAATGGAATAACTGAATTGAGGAGAGGGGGTCATAAGGTTAAAATGTTAAAACAATAGCATGTATTGGATAAACAAGATGGGAATTATTGCACTTTGTGAATTTAGAATATGATGTAGAGCCATTTATTAAAAATCTAACAAAAATATTCTGCTATAGCTATCTATGTACTGTATACATATAGTGCACCAGATCTGGGCTACACTCCAATAATGGGGATTCCATCTGATGTTTATGTCCAGTATACTTTGCTGACCTCTTATTCTTTTTTTCAGATCCTCAGACAGCTCTTTGCCATGAGATGCCATTAAGAACTTCCAGTGACCAGTATGAGAAACTATGAGAGTGATCACACAAAATTTAACATACCTGCTCTCCATTCCCACTTGAGACCTTGCAACACTAACAAGTCACATGACACTGTGGAGGGAAAATGGCAAATTGTGGTGTACTCACTTTTGTTGCCAGCAGTTTAGACATTGATAGCTGTGTGTTGAGTTATTTTGAGGGCACACCAAATTTAAACTGTTATACAAGCTGTACACTGACTACTTTCCATTGTATTAAATATATATTCAGTGTTGTCCCATAAAAAGATATAATACAATATTTACAAAAATATGAGAGATCTACTCACTTTTGTGTACCTTATTTATTTTATTTATTTGTAAAATAACTATGACAAGGTATAATAGGTGTACTAACATGGCACCACATGAACAGCCTTGGCAACCAAATGGTATCTCGCAATCACATTGCATGGGGACAGATCAGATGCCGAATTAGACTGCAGCCACATACACTAAGCATTTAGCCACCACAGTGAAGTATATGCATCTACAGTCTAATTTTTTTTTTCCTTTGATGTTGCCATCTTATGACACACTATGTAAGCACATCTTATAATTGGCTAATGATAATCAGTTGTTATAGGAAATAAGATAGTTTTGCTTTGATTTTCAGTCACCGGCCATTTATCACTGATGTTTATAAAAAATAAAAAATAAAAGTTTACTGACAATAAAGTAACATAATAGGACTTTACTTTTGCACTATCCTTTTAAAATTACCCTGTATGTCCCCACTTTTATAGCTTAACTCCTTAACGACCGCCCACCGACTTTTGGCGTCGGCTGGAGCGGGTCGTTCGTCTGCAGCGACGTCTTTTGACGTCGCTGCAGACATCGGAGTTAGCGGCGCCTGGCACCGCAGCTGCACTGGAATCGGAGCTATACTACACAGCTCCGATACCAGAGCATCTCCTGCAGACACCAGGGAGAGGAGGAAATCTCCGCAACCTGGTGCTTTAACCCTTTGATTGCGGCGGTGTGTTACCGTAGCGCAATCAAAGGGTTTCCCCTGCTCTGTCGGGTGATCGGAACACCCAGTCACCCGACAGAGCCCGGGGAACGGCTGCACTGTCAGCCCTAGGGACCTAGAGTGTCCCCAGAGCTGTCTGTGTACTAAGCCAGTGACTAGGATGCACTGTGTGCTGTCCTAATCACTGCCTGTGTCAGACTGACACAGATTAGAATGTATTAGCATATATGAATATGCTAATACATTACTAAGTGTAAAAAAAAAATGTAAAAAAATGTAAAACAGTTCTGCCTTAAGGGGTTAAAAAAAAGTAAAATAAAAAAACATAAAAAGTGTAAAAAAAAGAGTAAAAAAAAAATAATAAAATAAAAATAAATATTTAATAAAAAATAATTGTGCATAAATTACACACACCAAAAAACCTACATATATTTGGTATCCACGCGACCATAATAACCTGGAGAATTAATCTAACAAGTAATTAAGTGTGAAATGTGAATGGTGTAAAAAAAAAATATATATATTTTTTTTTAAAAAAAACAAAAATACTGCAATTATTTATAAGTAAACTTAAACTATTCCCCCATATAGTACAACTTGTCTCGAATAAAATGAGGCCTAACACAACTGTGTCATTGAAAAAATAAAAAAGTTACAACTGTTGAAATACAAGGAGGCAAAAACTAAAAAAATGTTCTGGTCATTAACTACTTTTCAGGTGTTCGGCTTAAGGTGTTAATCAGTTAAAGTGTTCATATAGTTATTAGTAGCCCTACTTTGCAAAGCTCCAAAATTGGTAATATTTGTTGAGAAATTTAACCACCCATAATAGTAAATCCAACAATATATCCTATGAGACTCACACTTATCCAGCCGCCATCTTGGACAGTCTCAGGGAGTCTTTAGCACATGGATCGCTGTCCTTGGTAGAACAGTTTTGGCATACAGGTAACACGGGCCACATGGTTTAGTGCAACTGGCCTCAACCAGTTTTATTGGCCAGGCACATAAAAGAAATACACAAAAACAAATCAAAACCTCTGTCTTCTGGCCACTAGCTATACACCATCAGAGATCCTCTCTAACGTGGTCTGGATCTTACATCCAGCACCACCAACACTTTTACCAGCCACTGGTGGGTCAGGCTCCCTGAGGATAGCCACCTGCTTGCCTCCAGCGCCCTCTCCTCAGCTCTTCTGTTGCTTCGGCCTCTTGCAGCAAACCACACCCGCTGGTCTTCCTGTCGGACCAGGCTTTAACAGGCCTGGTGAAACCTGGACCTGGAACGTTGGAATGGCCTTCCACCTGCACTGCAGCCATTCTGGGAAAAACCAGCCCATAATGGTACAGGTGTCAACAACCTAGTGTTGGTAGCCGATAACAACTGGGTTCCCCCCACCGAGACCAGTCTCTCAGTGACACATTTCTAGCAGGTGACCTGCTGTATGTTATCTAGTGGCAGCATCATGGGACCGCCTAAGGTCGTTCTGCAACAATCACAAACAGAAATTAGTCTTTTTCTCAGCCATAAAGCTACTAGTAAGATTATTTCCATTTAATATTTTCAAGTTTACCCTTTTAAGAGCATCTGCATTTAGCCTTCTAACATACAAATATAGCAAACACTAAAGGAGTTGTCCAGTTTTAAATAAATCCTTTTAGTGGTCCAAGGAGAAGCGTCAATAGAAAAAAATAAAAGGCTCTCACAGGCTTCAGTGGGCTCTTAGAGCGACATGTATGATTTACAGTGGTGGCCAAAAGTATTGGCACCCCTGAAATTCTGTCAGATAATACTCAGTTTCTTCCTGAAAATAATTGCAATCACAAATTCTTTGGTAATAATTATCCTTCATTAATTTGTCTTCAAAGGAAAACCACAAAAAGAATTGTCATAAAGCCAAAATTGGATATCAAATTCCCCACACCAAACAATAAAAAAATGGGGTGGACAAAAGTAATGGCACTGTTTGAATTTGTGGTAATTAACAGCACCAGAAACTTAACCTGTGGCACCTAATCAGGTGTAGGCAAGTAACTAAAATCACACTTTACACCAATTGACAAGGATTTAAAGTTGATTTCAACCTCTGTCCTGTTGTCCTTGTGTGTACCACATTGAGCATGGAGAAAAGAAAAGAAGACCAAAGAACTGTCCTGAGGACTTGTAAATCCAAATTGTGAGTAAGATGAGCAATCTACAAGCTATACAAGTCGCATCTCTAAAGAACCTGAGTTCCTATGGTCTACCGTGCGAAAGTGTCATCAAGAAGTATAAAAAACCTAAAATGGCACTGTTGCTAACTTCCCTCAAGTGTGGACGGAAAAGAAAAAATGACGAGACGATTTCAACGCAAAGGTTATGTGCGGATGGTTGGATACGAGATCCTTGACTAAATAAATCCAAACAAGTCAAGCTGCCCGCAGTCAGAGGGTACCACAGTGTCAAACCCGTACTATCATTCGGCGTCTGAATGAAAAGGGACTGTATGGTAAGGATACCCAGACAGACCCCCATCTTCCTCCCGAGACATAAAAAAGCCAGGCTGGAGTTTGCCCAATCTTACAGAAAAAGCAAAAACGTTTTGGAAGAAGGTTCTCTTGTCAGATGAACAAAATAGAGCCGTTTATGGGAAAAGGCAACAACAAAGAGTTATACAGGAAATAAAAAGAGTCAATTCAAAGAAAAGAACACGGTCCCTACAGTACAAACATGGCAAGTGTGATCCCCTGATGCTTTGGGTTTGCTTTTGCCTGCCACTGGCACTGTACTGCTGACCGTGTGCATGCGATTATGAAGTCAGAAGACTGACCATCAAATTTTACAGCATAATGTAGGGCCCAGTTGTGGAGAAAGCTGAGTATCTACCTCATAGGTCCTGGGTCCTTCCAGCAGGACAATGACCGCAAAACACACTTCAAAAAGCATCTGGAAAAAAAACAAGCTAGAGCTCAGGTGGGCACATAAGAGACAGAGTATGGAAGGTGACGGCGGGCAGCCACAGCAGCATGAGGTCAGGCAGTGGCACAATACATTCTTGGAGTTGGAATAACACGAGGAAGCCCACAGAGTGGCACAATGACTGAGAGCGGAGGTCACGGCGGCATCATTATGAGGTCAGGCAGTGGACAATGAGCATTTCTGGAGGTGCGGCAAAACAATATTATCCACAGAGTGGCAACAAAGATACAGTGGTTTGGAGGTCACGACAGCAGCAGCATGAGATCAGGCAGTGGCACAATGACATTCTGGAGGGCGGCAAAAGATTAGGCCACAGATTGGCACACTCACACAGTGTGGAGGTCACGGCGGCAGCAGTATGAGGACATGCAGTGGGCACTAATGACTTTCTGGAGACGGCAAAACATATTAGGCCACAGAGAGGGCCCCAATCACACAGTGTGGAGGTCACGCGGCAGCAGTATGAGATCAGGCCGTGGCAAACCAATTCGGAGGCGGCAAAACAGTATTAGGCCCACAAGTGACACAATCCCACAGTGTGAGGTCACGGTGGCACAATTATTAATCAGGCAGTGTCACAATTACATTCAGGAGCGGCAAAACAGTATTAGGCCCAGCAGAGTGGCACAATCACACAGGTGGAGGTAATCGGCGGCAGGCAGTATGAGATCAGGCAGTGGCACAATGTCATTCTGGAGACGGCAAAAAAACAGTATTTAGACTACAGAGTGTCACAATCACACAGTGTGAGGTCACGGCGCAGCAGTATGATATACAGGCCAAGTGCACAATGACATTCTGGAGGCGGCAAACAGTAAATAGGCCACAGAGTGGCACAATCACACAGTGTTGGAGGTCACGGTGGCAGCAAGCATGAGCTCAGGCAGAGGCACAATGACATTCTGGAGGCGGCAAAACAGTATTAGGCCACAGGTGTCACAATCACACAGTGTGGAGGTCACGGCGGCAGCAGTATGAGATCAGGCAGTGGCACAAAGACATTCTGGAGGTGGCAAAACACAATTAGGCCACATAGTGCACAATGGATACAGTGTGGAGGGTCACGACAAACAGCAGCCATGAAATCAGGCAGTGGCACAATGAACATTCTGGAGGTGGCAAAACAGTATTAACCACAGAGTGGCACAATCACACAGTGTGGATGTCACGACATCAGCAGTCATGAGATCGCAGTGTGCACAATGACATTCTGGGGGGCAAAACAGAGGAAGTCCGGATACAGAATGCACAATGACTGAGAGCGGAGGTCACGGCACAGCATGAGGTCAGCAGTGGCACAATGACACAGTATGGAGGGCAACGGCAGGAGTCACAGCAGCAGCATGAAGGTCAGAGAGTGCACAATGAAATTTCTGGAGGTGGCAAAATAGAGGAATGCCACCAGTAGTGGGCACAATTACTGAGATCGGAGGTCACGTGGGCAGCAGCATGAGGTCAGGCATGGCACAATTGAACATAGTGTGGATGACATGGCAGCTCCACAGCAGCATCAAGAGGTCAGGAATTGGCACAATGACACGGTGTGGATGTCACGGCAACAGCAACAGCAGCAGCAGCATGAGGTTCATAGATTGGCACAATGACAGAGTGTTGAGGTGGTGGCAAAACCAGGTCCCTGGTAAAGAATGGTGGTAGGCAGATGAGAAACTGTCAGCAGATGTGTGGCATCAGCGGGTGGCGCAATCAGAATAGTGGCTGAGGCAGGTAAGTTTGAACCCAGACTGACGCCTAAGGCATTGGTTTGTTGGGAACACCTAAGCCAAATCCACGCCAGATCATCTTGACAAAGTCAGTCCTTCCACAATTTCCGGACAAGCGGGTTCTCCATGGGGGTAACGATGGCCCCCGCCGCACTGAACACCCTCTCTGATGCCACACTACTGGCCGGGCAAGACAGCCCCCCCCTTTCTCCACTGCAAAACTCGCAAGTTGCGGCCACACATTGGTATGTCCAGCGATCTTCTAACTGAGTGGCAGAGAGCTTCCAAGTAGGCCACAACCAGTTGTTCATGGACTGCTCAGGTCCTGCTGCTGCTGGTGACTGCCCTCCCTCACTAGCGGGCAGAGGTGTGAAGGAATCTGCTCATCAGTGACTCAGACCTTAGGTTACTACTGCAGGAGCTGGTACTGCTCCTACCCCCCCCACCTTCCCCCATCAGCCGCGGCAGTAGTACGTGAGCGCTTGAGGACCCCCCGTCAGACCTGCAGAGGAGACGATGCCGCACAAAGGAGCGGCCCAACTGATTACGGAGGATTTCCTGCTATAGTATTTGAGTATTTCTCTTCCCTCTCAATAGCTGGGAAAAAAGGGCTCCATTTTTGTACCGGTAGCGAGGTGGTCCAATAGGGGTGGAGACCAGAAGTCATCCCTCTGCCGGATTCTGACTATTCGGTTGTCACTAGCCAGGCAAATAACATGCTGCGGGCCATCTGCACAAGTGACACCGAGGGCTCCCTGCCTCCATTTCCACTGGTATACTGCCACGTTGCCTTGGGGTCAATCTGCCTCTCTTTCCTCACTCCATCCACCATCCTCCAGCTGCTCCTGCTCCCCTCTCTTGTCACCTGGTTAGAAAATCCACTCAATTTCACCAGACAATGCTTCTGCTCCAATGTCATCCTCCTCCATTTCAGTCCCCACCGGACCATGTGGCCACAGAATGTAGTTCGCCACGTCTTCCAGTCCCCTGCCCAGACAGATTTCTACAGCATCTGTTCCAGGACATGTAACAGTGAATGACGTTATTCATCCCGTAGTTCCTGGCTACTGAAAAATAACGTCGCCTCCTACGAATAGGCTCAACAAACGGCAGGTGTCACGCATGAAGCCTGCAACGGACCTGACATCAAAAGTTAAACAGTGAGGCTTCTTTCTGCCTGGATCATCAAAAAATCTGTTAATGGCCTTTCTCTGTTCATACAGTTCGGTCCAACATGTGCAGCTGGAATTCCAGCGGGTGGTGGAAACAACGCATATCAGAGTGATTTGGGGGAGGCCGTTCTGCCGCTGCAACTCGAAGAGGTGTTCAGGCCTTCTTGACGATTGAATAAAGCATGCACACTTTCTGGCCATTTGTCAGCATGTTTCTGAGATCGGTGAGAAGGCTTCAGGAACCTATTATTCACACCAGATTGAACACGTTGCGCCATGCAGGGCGCATGGGACCATCCCTCCTCGGTGCAGCGCGACACCATGTGTTCCTCCATTGTCCGTCACCATGGTTCCGATTTGGCAGTTGGCGCGGAGAAAGCCACACATCGATTTCTTGCTGTCATGACGCGGAGCAGTTCCTCCCTGTGTGACTTTCGTACGCCGATGCAAGCCAGGTGGAGAACTGCGTGACACCGCTGTGCCCTACACAGTGTGGTATGATGAGAGCAGTACTTTGTGGAGGCTGAGAATGGTGGTGATGGTGGATGAGGAGGAAGGGACATTGGCGCAGGTGCAGCAGTTTACACGTGGAGGAGAAAAATCGGCGTCTCCTGTCCAAGTATGTTGGTGTGAGCCTGGGCAGGAAGCACATCACCCAGTGGGCCGAAAAGGACATGTTTACTGGCCCTGACCGTAGTTACAAGCTCCGACGTCCGCGCTGCTGTGCAACTTGGAACAAACCGATAAGCTCAAGGACAGACCCACCTTCTGTTCTACAAATTTATTAAGTGCTGGTACTGCCTTTTTGGAAAAGAAATACGGCTTTAACTCTCCATCTCGGCACGGCACAAGCCATTAGTTCTTCTGAAATAGTGCAGAGTCACATTTGGAAAGGAGGGACTGCAATACCAACAACTGGACAGTAGCACGGTCAGCACTGCACCTTAGGATGGTGAACACATACTGTTGTCTCTTTTGCAATCGCTCCGCTGAACGACTTCTGTCGCCAAGAGTAGCGAGGAAGCAGGAGCACTGGATGGCTGATGAAGTTCAAAGAGAAACAGCTCCCTTCTGCAGAGGTGGTGGAGCCTTGACTGGCTGCAATGGCAGCGTGCCACTGGGCGCTGCTGTGCTGCTCTGCTGCTTTTCTGTCGAGTGCAGGATGGACCACCACATCTGAGCCACGTTACTCCCAGGCCACCGGATGGTGACGCTGCATGTGTTGATGCATGGGCCGTGGTGCCAACGTTAGCTCCCTGGCCACGCTTCACTTTCTGCCCACAGATTCTCATATACCCTATAATTCCGGCTCCTCCGGTGTCTTAGCAAAGAACTCCACACCGCCGAGTATCGGATTTAACCGCCAACGCTCCGCACTGAGTTGACTACTGCCGCCGCTGCCTGCTGAGCCCCAGTGCCGCTACTTTCTTGGACCTGCGAAAGCGGAATTTTTACCCCTGGCCGCGCTTGGTTCCCGACGGGCTCATCACTGCGCTATCCTGCTGACTCACGGCCACACACCCACTTGCAGGCTGCATCGCTGCCTACGCGCAAGCTGACTCCCCCATCTTCTCTCCTGAACTATGATAGAAGCCCTGCTTCCCCCGCTCCCAAGTGTGGGTCGGCTACATCATCATCAATTTGTATTTAAATTCTTCTACTGCATTCCTACCTCACCGGTTCTTGGTATGGCAGAGTCTGACACTCACAACATGACCTCCATGCCACTCTCCACATCTTACTTTGCCGCCTACTACAAGAAGAGGGTATTGTCCCATTTCTTCGCTGCCAATAGCTGCTGAACGCCCTCCTCAAATTGTTCATCCCTCGCTATAATAGTGGCACTGAGCCAGACCACATAGTAGCTCTCTGCGGCTGAGGGAACCGGATGGAACAGAGGCGTTGAGGACCAGGTGATGTGGCCGCTTGACATCCGCTCCCGGGCCATTCCAACTAAGGGTTAGTGTCTGAGGTTTCCCACCGACTCTTGGCTGGGGTTTTGTCAGATAGTCATCTGGGTAGAAGAGGATGACCTAGTCAACCATCAGAACCCTTGGTTATGCTGAACAACACACTGCGCTCAGATGACAGCGCAGTTGTGGCCTCACCGAGTGACCCCTTCTTGCCGACGTCCCCTTGCTGTGTCTGCGTCCTGGGCCCTGTCCAGGAATGTTTGTGCCACTGCCCACGCGCAGGTGCAGACCTCCTCCTCTCTGTCAGGGGGGGGCGGGGGGGGGGGGGGGGGGGGGAAACAAAAAACTGACAATACAGTTTGTTCTAAAATGTAGCCGACACTGTTTGATGATGATATCTGTATATGATAAATATACACCCTGTATTTGACTCCAATGAACCCAGTAACAAGCTGTGGGTAACCCTTGATAAAAATTGCGCTCCACAAATGGCCAGGAAAAATTTGTACTTGTATGTGACCGTTAAAAACACTGTGTGATATACTAAATGTAAAGCACAAACAGGCTTAAATTAACCTTCGGACATGAAATAAGGCTACAGGAAAAATGATATATTTTAGTCGTTGAAAAAGAACGGTTTATTTTTGTCAGCACACCGAGCAAAACAACGCTTTAATTAACCCCTGGATTGTAAATTGCGCAATAGAATTGACCGCACAAAATAGTACTTTGTAGGTAAGCGTGTTACATATAGCGTGTTTTCTACGCCACACAACAAGATATACAGTTGTAATAAACCTTTTGCTTGTGAATTAGGCTACAGGGAAAAATTTTATATATTTTGGCGTTGAAAAAAGATGGGTTTATTTTTGTCAGCACACCAGCAAAACAACGCTTTAATATAACCCCTGGATGTAAACTGCGCAATTAGAATTGAGCCTCACAAAATAGTAGTCTTTGTAGCTGTGTTACAATTGCTGTTTCTACGCCACACAACAAGAGATACAGTTGTAATTAACCCTTGCTTGTGAAATAGGCTACAGAAAAATTTATATATTTTGGCGTTGAAAAAGAACGGTTTATTTTTTGACAGCAACACCATCAAAACAACGCTTTAACTACCCCTGATGTAAAAATGCGCAATAGAATTTTGAGCCGCCAAAATAGTATCTTGTAGCGTGTTTACAAGTTGCGTGTTTTTACTCCACACAACAAGAGATACAGATGTAATTAAACCTTTGCTTTTGAATTAGGCGTACAGGAAAAAATTTATGATATTTTGGGCGATTTGAAAAAGACGGTTATTTTTCTGTCAAGCACACCAGCAAAACACAACGCTTAATTAACCCCTGGATGTAAATTGCGCAACAGAATTGAGCCCACAAAATAAGAAGCTTTGTTGCGTGTTACAATGTGGTTTTCTACCACACAACAAGAGAAACAGTTTTTAATAAACCTTTCATGTGGAATTATGCTACAGAAAAATTTTATATAAATTGGGTTGAAAAAGACGGTTTAATTTGTCCAGCACACCAGCAAAACAACGCTTAATTAACCCCTGGAATGTAAATAGCGCAATAGAATGAGCCGCACAAAATAGTAAGCTTTTTTGTAGCGTGTTACAATTGCGAGTTTATCCAACCCACACAACAAGAGAACAGTTGTAAAAACCTTTGCTTTGAATTAGGCTACAGAAACATTTATATAAGTTTGTGCGTTGAAAAAGATTGTTTTATTTTTTGTTCAGCACACCAGCAAGACAACGCTTAATTAACCCCTGGGAATTTTGCAAATTGCGCAATAAAATTGAGCCTGCACAAAATAGTAGCTTTGTAGTCGTGTTACAATTGCGTGTTTACCCTACGACCACACAACAATAGATACATGTTAGTAATTAACCATTGCATGTGAATTAGGCTACCAAGAAAAATTTTATATATTTTGTGGCGTTGAAAAAAGACGTTCCTTGGGTCAGCACAACCAGCAAAACAACGCTAAGTTAACCCCTGGATGTAAAATGCGCAAAATAATTGACTAGCCAAAAATGAGTGGTATTTTTTTTTAGTACAAACGCTGTTTCTTTAACCCCTTAAGGACCCGGCTTTTCTTTTGTGTTGACACGTTCGTTTTCCTCCTCCGCCTCCTGAAAGCCATAACTTTCTTTAAATTTCCACCTATATAGACACATGAGGGCTTTATTTTTCGGGACAAGATATTACTTTCTAATGGTGATTTATTCCCTATACTATAGAATATACTGTAAACGCCGAAAAAAAATTCTCAATTGGGACAAATTGTGAAAAAAATTGTAATTTTCGCCATGTTTGCGGGGGTTTTTGCTTTTACGGCGTTCAATCTACAGTAACTATAATGTTGGAATCTGAATTCTTCATGTTGTTACGCATCTGTCAATACCAAACAAGTAGGGTTTCCGTAATGTTTAGGTACCGTAAAAAAATTCCAAACATTTTCTATTTTTGAAATTTGCGCCATGGCGGCCATTTTTTGTGCGACCAATAAATTTTTTGTACTAACACCTACGGACGTCAGTGAGGGGGCCATTTTTAGCGGGCATAATGTACTTATTAATCGCTAGGCAGTTTGAATGCATGCGACCTTTTATTGATCATTTTTATTCCATTTTTTGATGACGTAAATGACCAAAAACATTATTTTTGGCGTTTGAATTTTTTTCCTTCTACGGTGTTCAGCGTACGGGATAAATGAAGTTATATTTTTATAGATCGGACTTTTTTCGGACGCGGCGATTACCATATATGTGTAACTTTGTTTATAATTTAATGATTTTATTTGTAAAATGGGGAAAGGGGGTGAAATTAGAAACTTTTAATACTTTTTTTTTTTGTACTTTAAAACTTATATTGTTATTTTTTACTGTAACATTGAGCCACCTGCTGGTACTGACCACTAGGTGGCGCGATTAGTTAATACAACCCTAAAGCATTGCATAGGCAATGCATTAGGGTGTCAAAGATGGCGGTTTTCCCCACTTCCTATCTGCGACGGAAGTGGGCAATCGGCCAGGGTAAGTGACGGGAGCCTTCCCAAGCTCCCCACCACAAAGCCCGGTGATCGATCGGCGCAGTCATAGCTCGCTTATGCGATCACCGCACCGAACGTGTTGTGGCGGCACCGATCGGCGTTAATTCAGACGCCCTCCCCCCCCCCCTGCCCCCCCCCCCCGCCCACGCCCCCCCCGCCTCACCCGCCCCGGGCGCTCCCCCACCCCCCCTACGCCCCCCGCCCGCCCCCACCGGCTGCCCCTCCCCCCCGCCCCCCCCTCCAGCCCCGCCCCCCCCGCCCACCCCAAGGCGTGCCATCTACCCGCGGCGCCTGATGTGTTAAAAATAACAGCGTCCAGCGGGCGGAGCCACCCGCCGCGCTGTTACTGCCAGGGTGTTAGCGCTGATTTGCCCGCTACACCCGCGGCTGTGTGGGGGGGTCGCGGAGCGATCCCCCATGCAAAGCCCTTAGACGGCCCTGGGAACGTACTGATACGCCCTAGGTCCGTTAAGGGGTTTAATGAATACAAAGAACTGGCTTAGATCCCACTGTGATATTGAATGTATATGCAGCTGCAGTGGACGCACACTGGATTTCAGATCCAATACCCCAAAAAAATAGAAATAGAACATTAAGAGAACAGTCTCTGAGACAAGCTGAGACACCCCACAGAAATCGCTATATAAAAATCAATTCTTCAGTAAGAGCTATCAGCCGCGGCAGCACCTTCCCTGATGAGCACAGTGAGAGGAGTGTGAGCTCGGACTTATATAGTGCGGTGACGTCACAGAATCCCGCCGGTCTCTGAGTGCTTTGGGCCCCATGTTTGCGCCATGTGTCGCAGCCATTTTAAACAATCAAAGCACCTTTGTTCACCCGAAGTACCCAAAATTTTGATTCGTTTCGTTCAGAACCGTAGTTTTACTGATATTCTAAACGAATTCCACTTCTTTAGAATCAATTCGCCAATCTCTAGTCCTTATTTTTAAATTTTGGGTAGAGCAATCTTTTGATTTTTTTTCTACATTGAAAGACATAAATAAATTTATACGTATGCTCACCCTCAGATGCCATTTTTGGGCAGAGGATAATGATTCAGAATGTGGCGAATTAGATACCACTACAATAAGGAAAGATTATAGTGTTCCCAATTATTACAAAGGATTGACCTTTGTTGAACAGATTGCTACTCTGACTTTAGAAGAATTACAAGATATTCCTTCTCCTAGTCAATTGGATCAAATACCATCTTTTCAGGTCCCTAACAGAGAGTTTTATCCGATTCAGTCCCGTACAATATCTATGGATAGATTTCAGACTAAGATTGAGAGGGATCTAAGAGCCTTGGCTGCCACGGTGCCTCCTGACCAGAAATATGGTAATTTATCTCGTGCCGAGCGTACTGCGCTATATGAATTAAATACAAATGCGGAGCATGTGATTAGAATGGCGGACAAAGGGGGCACCGTGGTAGTCATGGATAAAAGTAACTATATAAAGAATATACAAACTATGTTGTCTGATAAAAGTACGTATCTAAAACTTTCACAGGACCCTACTATGACTTACAAATCAGAGATGCACTTGTTGTTAATTGAGGGCTTATCTATTGGTATACTTAATCAAAACCAACTAGAATTTTTAATGGTTGAACATCCTAGAATGCCCATTATGTATACAGTTCCCAAGACACATAAAAATAGAGACAAACCACCAATGCGACCCATTGTCTCTGGTATCGGTTCTCTCCTGGAAAGATTGTCTCAATGGCTGGATAATCTATTACAGCCTTTGGTTGTTGGGATTCCCAGCCATTTACAGGACACTCAAGATGTCCTCAATGGACTCAAAGACTGTCTTTGGGAAGATGCCATGACGTGGCTTAGTTGCGATGTCGAGTCCCTGTACACCAGTATCCCTCATCAAATTGCTTTGAGGGCGCTAGATTTTCATCTACACCAATTTGGTCATTTTTCTGAGGAAATATCCACGTTTATTATTTCTGTGGCAGATTTTCTTATGACCCACAATTATTTTTCATTTGAGCGTGTCATTTATTTACAGATACGTGGGGTGTCAATGGGTGCCAAATTCTCGCCATCCGTGGCCAATTTGGTCATGGCGTGGTGGGAGTATGTGTACCTATATACACCCACAAATCCCTTTGCGTGTTCCATTCGCTGGTATGGCAGATACATCGATGACCTCCTGTTTATTTGGGGGGGTGATGTATCTGCCATACCAGCATTTCTATTATATTTGATCAGCAATTTGTTTAATCTAAAATTTACCCATCATGTGGGGGAACAAGTCATTAAATTTTTGGATCATACACTTAGGAGGATCACAGGTCAACCAATTATTTTTAAATCTTATCGTAAAGAAACAGCTGGCAATACCATTTTACACTTCAGGAGTTCACACCCCAAACACACTCGTCGATCTATTCCAGTAGGAGAAATGACGAGAGCCAAAAGAAATTGTAGTTTGTCTGTGGATTATGAAGCAGAGAGAAAACTAATTTGTAATAGACTGAAAAAGAGGGGTTATCCACAAGGGTTATTGGCCCGGGCTACTGATGTCGTTGATGGCAAAGACAGGGACTCACTCTTGACTCGCGACTGAGACAGGTCAGGGTCCGTTCAAAAAATACAGAGCCAAAATCAATCTCCATTGGTTCTGGACCAGAGTTGTCAATTTTCACAAATATGAAAAATCTTCATGAGACATCTTCCCTTATTAGGAGAGGATCCGATCCTTGAGACAATTTTGACTAATGGATGCAAGATATTGCCAGAAAACCCCCAACTTTGGGCAGTATTATCTCCCCAAATATGGTACTGTCCTCTAAAAATTCTTCTAAATCCTGGTTGCGTTTAAGGGTTTTTTCGTTTGGGTTTGAGTCCGAGACTTTAATAGTCAATACGGGTTTTCTTCCTTTTCAAAACCCAAGGAACAAGGCCCCAAAATCCGACAACATATCAATTGCAATTCGCCCTGTATGTTATACTCGGTTAACCCGGGTCCGGCCTCGTGGCCCGCCTTCGGAATCCCTTCACCTATCTGCGACTCCCCGGGACCCAAAAGGTGAAGGGATCCCAGGGGGGCAGAGGCGACGCTCCCTGCCCCGCAGGGTTTCCAGGCCCGCAGACTCGCGCCGCCGGGTTTTTGCACGGGCGCAGTGTCATCCCTGTGGCGGGGGTTGAGTCACACCCCTGTGTCGGCAAGAGAGTGGAGAGCGGGGAACGGGGCAAGGGATCCGGGGTAAGTTTTTGTTTTTTTTTTTTTTTTAAATGCCTCACCTGCCAAACCCTGCCTACAGCTAACTACACCGGGCCCTTACCTGCTATTCCTCCCTCAGCTCCCTTTTAAACCGCCCACAGGGGGCCCCAACCCCTGCCCTATACCTCCTACACTGCCACAGCGGCCCAAACCCTCCCCCAACAGCTGCCCATCCCTGCCCTATACCTGCCTCGTTCCTAAAAAAAAAAAACCTACCCCCCCCTTTACCGCCTACACTCCCTAAAACCTCCCCATCCCCTCCCTCAGCCCCCCTATCCCTTAAACAGCCTCCCAAAACCTCCCTAGGGGGCCCAAAAAAATATCCCCCCCCTTTTTTCCCCTTGGGGGCCTATACCTCCTTTTTACCTCAGGGGGGCCAATACCTCCCTATAATCGCTTATGGGGGCATAAACTGCCTTTTACACCTAGGGGGCCATATTGTCCCTTTTGGGACATATACCGCTATACCTGCAATTGGCCATATTTGCCTTATTGCCTTTGGGGGCTTTAAAAACTGCCTATGTAATTTTTATGGCACCCTTTTTTTTTTTAAAAAATTCCCCCAGTACCGCTGCTTTTTCCCACCCTAGGTTTACTCATCAATAAGTTTTTCCCTTTTTTTGGGGGCAAAAGTAGGTCCCCGGCTTTTTTGGGGGGGGGGCTTATACTCGGTTTTAAAAAGGAATTTATGTAGCCACTTGTACCTTATGTAAACTACAATTTTTGAAAAACCCAAAAGAAATTAAAAACACTTTTTGGAACCCGAACGAATAAACTAATCTTTCTTTTCGCAATCATAAAATTTGCCTCATTTCGGGAATCCGGGTTTCAAAAAAAAAATGGCTTAAAATCATGGGCATAGAAAAGAAAAATAAACCAGTCCGGGAGGTGATTTGGAAAAATTTTTCACGACAGGGGGGAAATTTTTGGGATCCTACCTTAATTTTCTTCAGTACCTAATGGACAAATTTTAAAGACGGGATTAAATTTTTCCATATTAATTTTTTTTGAGTATTTGTCTTAATCTTTGCTAAAAAATTTTCCCCCCCCTCTGGGGTGGGGATTACTTATATATTTAAAGATTTTTTTATTCTATTTCTAGGATCTTAACTGTTGTCTTTTTCCTGCTTTTTTTTTTTGTTTTTTATTTTGCTTTTTCCCCCAGGGCTCCGTTCCTTGCGCTCAAGGTTAGGCTACTTAAATCGGGGTAACGTTATTGCATTCGCATGCGTGGATTTTTGCCCATCCGCAGTTTGGTTTTGTCTATGCCATCCCGTTTCCCGGCGGTTAGTTCCGACCCGGAAACAATCGCGCTGAATGGGGGAACCCGCAGCCTTGGGTTCAGGTGTAAGTACTTGTCACTTTTTTAACATATAAAAGGTGTTTTTTTGGGTTTTTGTTTTTTTGCTATGATAAGGGGGTTGCAGTCCCAACCATCAGCCCTTAATCTTGGGGGCTATGTTTTTGGAGGGGCGGTTTTTACATGCTTCAAAAAAAGTTTTTTGTTTTATCGTGGAATCAACCGCTGGGTCAATTTTTCCAAGGGTCTTCTGTGTCACGCTTGCTCCAGACGGGATCCGGGGGAAACCTTTTTACCCCAAAGCTGGATATTTGTGGGTGAGCTTAGTCTTTTTATTCACACAAAGACAGCCCTACACCCACGATGAAGTTTTTTTCACTTTTCTGTGCCTGCACTGATTGGAAAGGGCACCCAAAAAAGCAGAAAGGTGATTGGATGCCCCAAAAGTGCAGAAACCCAAAACAAAACTGAAAAAAGGGAATTGAATAGAACTTTACTTTTTTTACAAAAAATGTTAGTTTCCGGGGCGATTTTTAAAAATTCGAGAAATTTTACTAGAACTTTAAAATTTTTTTTTAAAAATTCGATCAAACTACCAAACACATTGCGTTCTGATTTTGTGATTTTGATTTTTTCGAGTTTAAAGGGGATTATGCCCTGCTTGTTTTCCACCTTCCCACTTCTCTCTGCTCTCATTGCTCTAGATGTTTGTCCAACCATGTATCCTATTAGCAGCACAGGAGTTTGTTTATCCAAGTTGTTGACAAACCTGGAAACTTTTGGTCTTCTATTACGGAGTCAGTCCTCATGACATCCAGTTTCATTAAAGCATTGAATGGTTCTTGAGGATACCGTGAATGTTCGTCAAAATTTTTTCCGTTTTTTAACCTTTAGTTTTTTGCAATGATGGGTTTTAATTCAGTGGTTTTTGCCATAATATAAGATTATATTAAAATTAGAATAATACTTGTAAATAGCTAACCACTGTATGGAACTGTGTAGTCCTACCTCTGAACAACAAAACTGATGGTCTCAAGACAAATTAACTCTTAACAAAGCATACCTATTATTTGAAAACCATTTCCCAATGACTACCCAAGAGAGAGAAATTTTAAAAGTGCAAAGCTATCCTCAAAGGGAAAGAGGCTTCTTTGAAGAATCTAGAATTTAACACATATTGGGCGACATGTATGAAAACTGGCGCCAACTTGCAAGTTCTAATTGGGTTTAGGTGAGTGTAGAATCCGATAGTATGTATGAACGTGTAGCAGGGACATTCATAAATGTGGTGCATGATAAGAGCTGTTACTTTTTAATGCTTTATTAAGGAAAACACAACTGTACATGAAACAAAAGGGGAAGCCTTGGAACAAGAAAGGGGGGAAAGTGGACCCTTTGCAACCCAGAGGGAACTCCACCTATCGCAGTCAGGAACATAAGGTCTAAGCCAAGATACTGGAATACAGTCCGGAAGACATGAAAAGTCCAAAAGGGCAGGTCCTAGGGGTCACACATTAGGAAGCTGTAGATGAAGACAGGGGAGCTTGGACCCCCACAGGACAGGAGGGACAGCACAGGAACACAACTGCCCAAGGGGGGGACAACACAGAACACAAACCCCAAAAAAGAGGGACAGCACAGGAACGACCCGCCGAAAGGACAGCAGGGAACACGAACTCGGCAGGGGACAGCACAGGAACAGAACTCCCCAGGGGGGACAGCCAGGAACACAACCCCCCCGGGGGGGCTGCACAGGAAAGACCTGCCGGGGGACTGAACAAAAAACCGTCTCTCAGGGGGACTGTGCGGGAAAAAGGGCCATTCCGGGACGGGCGGGGGCAATCGGTGGTGCGGAGCTCCGTCACCCGAGGGGGGCCCCGGGGCCCCCTCGCCCGCGTTGGGGCCCGACTCTGCATGGCGTTTTAAAAAAGCCAGGCAGGTCAAAGCCCCAGTGCAAACTTTTTGGTGCCGGCACAGCGAGGAGGCAGGCGGGACGTCCCCCTTTCCTCCACCCCCCATTTATCAGCGCCGTCATGCGGAACATAACGCATCAAGGGGGGCGCCCCCGGCTTTTCCCCCGCCCCTGCGACCTGAGTTTTCGGCTCGTGGCCCCCGGAGGCCTCGGGGAGGGAGTGTAAACGGCGTGATGCACTGAATCCCACTCCTGGGACCGGCCCTGCAGGGACCCGGAAAAAAAGTGGTTTTTTATGTTATTTTCCTTTCTACAGGGGGGAAAATTGGCTCAGGGGGGGAAAACGGCTTCAGGGGGGAATGGGTGCAGGGGGGAAAAGGCTACAGGGGGCAAAACTGGCACGGGAAATGGAAAAGGGGGCAAAATGGGTGAGGGGACAACTGGCACAGGGGGCAAAACTGGTAAGGGGACAATGGGTTTCAGGGGGGGAACTGGGTACGGGGGGAAAAAATGGCTACGGGGGCAATTGGCTCAGGGGGCAAAATGGCTACTGGGGGGGGCAACTGGGAAAACGGGGCAAAAATTGCTACGGGGGCAATGGTACAGGGAGCAAAACTGGGTAAAAGGGGCAAAACTTGCCAGGGGACAACTGGCTACAGGGGGGGGAAAACTGGCTACGGGGGCAAAGGCTACAGGGGGCAAAATGGTTACAGGGGCCAAAAACGGCTAAGGGGAAAAACCCGGTCAGGGGGCAAAACGGGAAGGGGGCAACGGAGGAAAAAAAGGGGGAAACTATAGGGTACACTGGCAACTGGGTAAGGGGCAAAATATCAAAGGGTACAGTGACAACTACAGGGTGCTGGGGTACTATCTAGTTCAGGGGGGGTTTTTCATGGTAAGGGGCAAAACCCTCTGGTACAGGGGCAACTATCATGGCCTGCTGGGGCTCTGTTGGTTACAGGGGGGGTTTTCATGGCAACAGGGGCAACTATTGGTGAAACATTTGGCCATTATTTTACGGGGGGGAGGGCGAAATTTCTTCACTTCGCCCTGAGTGCAATTTAGCCTAGGAACGGCCCTGTGCAGGAACACAAACCCCGCCCGGAGGGACTGCACAGGAACACAAACTCCGCCAGGAGGGACTGCACAGGAACATTAACTCCACCAGGAGGGATAGCAGAGGAACACGACTCCACCAGGAGGGATAGCACAGGAAGACAACTGCGAATGCAGGAACTCCACAGAAACACAAACTCCGCCAAGAGGGACAGCACAGGAACATAACCTGCCAAAGGGAAATGCAAGGAACCGGACCCACCAGGGGGGATGCACAGGGAAACGACTCCGTCAGGAGGGACTACACAGGAAAACGAACCCCACCAGGAGGGACTGCACAGGAACACGAACCCCGCCAGAAGTTACTGCACAGGAACACGAACCCCCCCCAGGAGGGGGCTGCCCGGGAAAATGAATCCGCCGGAGGGACAGCAAAGGGAAAACGAACCCCCCCAGCAGCGAGACAGGAAACAGAAAGCCTTTAGGGGGACTAACAGGGAAAAAGAACTCCCCCAGTAGGGGGTCACAGGAAAAGAACCCCCCCGGGGGACTGCACAGGGAAAACGAACTCTGCCAAGGGGAAATCAAGGAAACGAACACCGCCCCAAAGGGGCTGCACAGGAACATGAACCACCAGGGGGTGCAGAGGAACACGACTCCACCGGAGGGGGTAGCAAGGGGCAATGGAATGCAGGAACTCCACAAAACCCCCAAAACTCCCGCAAGAGGGGGAAAGGAATTAAGCCCGGAGGGGCTGCACAGGAACACGAAATCCGCCGGAGGCACTGCACAGGGGAAAATAAAATCCACAGGAGGTAGACAGGAACACAAATGCGAATGCAGGAATTTCCCCAGAAACACAAATCTCCAGGAGGGGCTGCACAGGAAATGAACTCCCCCAGGAGGGATGCACAGGAAAACAACCCGCCAGAAGGGGCTGCAAGGAACACAAACTCCGCCAGGAGGGATAAAAGGAAAAGAAACCCGGCCCGGGGGGACTGCACAGGAACAGAAACCCCCCAGGGGGGGACTGCAAGGGAAAAGAATTTCGCCAGGAGGAAGCACAGGAACACGAACCCCGCCAGCAGCGACTACACAGGAACACGAACTCCGCCAGGAGGCACTGAACAGGAACATGAACTCCAGTAGGAGGGATAGCACAGGAACACGACTCCACCAGGAGGGACTGCACATGAACATGAACCCTGCCAGGAGTGACTGCACAGAAACATGAACTCCGCCAGGAGGCACTGCACAGAAACACAATCTCTGCCAGGAGGGACTGCAAAGGAACATGAACTCCGCCCGGAGGGACTGCACAGGAACACAAACTCCGCCAGGAGGGACTGCACAGGAATATGAACTCCACCAGCAGGGATATCACAGGAACACAAACTCCGCCAGGAGGTACTGCACAGGAACACGAACTCCGCCAGGAGGTACTGCACAGGAACATGAACTCCACCAGGAGGGATAGAACAGGAACACGACTCCACCAGGAGGGATAGCACAGGAACACAACTGCAAATGCAGGAACTCCACAGAAACAAACTTTGCCAGGAGGGACTGCAAAGGAACATGAACCCCACCAGGAGGGACTGCACAGGAACGCGAACTCTGTCAGGAGGAACTGCACAGAAATATGAACTCCACCAGCAGGGAAAGCACAGGACCACGAACTCCGCCACCAGGGACTGCACAGGAGCACAAACTCTGCCAGGAGGGACTGCACAGGAACACGAACCCCACCAGGAGAGACTGCACAGGAACACGAACTCCGCCAGGAGGGACTGCACAGGAATATAAACTCCACCAGCAGGGATAGCACAGGAACACGAACTCCGCCAGGAGGTACTGCACAGGAACACGAACTCCGCCAGAAGGGACGCAAGGAACACGAAAACCCCGCCAAAGGGATGACAAGGAACACGAACTCCGCCAGGAGGGACTGCGCAGGAACACGAACTCCGCCAGAAGGGGCTCCCCAGGAACAGGAACCACAACAGGAGGGAATGCACAGGAACACGAACCCTGCCAGGAGGGACTGCACAGGAAAAATAAAACCCGCCAGGAGGGATGCAAAAAGGAACACGAACTCGCCGGGGGGGCACTGCCAGGAAAAAGAACTTACCAGGAGGCACTGCACAGAAACACGAACTCTGCCAGGAGGGACTGCAAAGGAACATGAACTCCGCCCGGAAGGGACAAGGAAAACCAGCCCACCGGAGGGACGCACAGGAACATGAAACCCCGCCAGGAGGGGGGCTCACAGGAACACGAACCCCCGGGAGGGAGCACAGGGAAAAATTAACTCCACCATGAGGGAGAGCAGAGGAACACTACTCCACCAGGAGGGACTGCACAGGAACATGAACTCCGCCAGGAGGGGACTCACAGGAACACAAACTCCGCCCGGAGGGACTGCACAGGAACACAAACTCCGCCAGGAGGGACTGCACAGGAACACGAACCCCGCCAGGAGGGACTGCACAGGAACATGAACTCCGCCAGGAGGGACTGCACAGGAACACAAACTCCACCCGGAGGGACTCCACAGGAACATTAACTCCACCAGGAGGCACTGCACAGAAACATGAACTTCACCAGGAGGCACTGCACAGAAACACGATCTCTGCCGGAGGGATGAAAAAAAACACGAACTCCACCCGGAGGGGGTCAAAATATTACAAAAAACCGCCAAGAGGGACTGCACAGGAACACGAACCCCGCCAGGAGGGACTGCACAGGAACAGGAACTTCGCCGGAAGGCACTGCACAGGAACATGAACTCCACCAGGAGAGATAGCACAGGAGCATGACTCCACCAGGAGAGATAGCACAGGAGCATGACTCCACCAGGAGGGACTGCACAGGAACATGAACCACACCAGGAGGGACTTCACAGGAACATTAACTCCGACAGGAGGCATGCACGAAAATGAACCCGCCCGGGGGACTGACAGAAACCAAAAACTCTGCCGGAGGGCTGCAAAGGAACACGAACTCTGTCGGAGGCACTGACAGAATATTTTAATCCCCCAGCAGGGGAAAAAAACAGGACCCGAACCCGCCCCCAGGGGGCGCCAGGACACAAAAATCGCCAGGAGGGACTGCACAGGAACCGAACCCCACCCGGAGAGATGCACAGGAACACGAACTCCGCCAGGGGTGAACTGCAAGGAATAGAACTCCACCAGCGGGGTACACAGGAACCGAACTCCCCAGGGGGGTACCACAGGAAAAAACCCAACTCCGCCAGGGGATGACAGGAAAAGAACTCCGCCAGAAAGGGGCTGCCAGGAACATGAACCCCAACCCGGAGGGACTGCACAGGAAAAACAAAATCCGCCGGAGGGACTGCGAGGAACACGAAAAACCACCAGAAGGGTACCCCCGGAAAGAACCACAAAAGGAGGGGAAAGCACAGGAACACGAACCCCCCCAGGAGGGGCTGACAGGGAAAATGAAACCCGCCAGGAGGCTGCACGGAAAAACGAATCCCCATAGGAGGCATGCACAGGAACGAATTCACCAGGGGGGGGCATGCACAGGAAAACACGAAATCGCCAGGGGGGGGCTGCAAAGGAAATAATCCGCCCGAAGGGGACTGCACAGGAACACAAAACTCCCCAGGGGGGATGCACAGGAAAATGAACCCGCCGGAGGGGCTGCACAGAAACACGAACCCGCCCGGGGGGCACTGCAAGGGAAAATTAACTCACCCTGGGGGTACAAAAGAAAACACTCCACCCCGGGGGGACTGCACAGAACTAACCCCCCCGGGGGGACTCACGGAACACAAACTCCCCCCAGGGGATTGCCGGAAAAAAAACTCCGCCCGGGGGGGACTGCACAGGAACACGAACCCCACCAGGGGGGGTGCACAGGAACTGAACTCGCCCGGAGGGAATGCAAAGGAACAAAAAACTCAACCCCGGGGGGATCCCAGGAACATAAAATCCACCCAGGAGGGACTGCACAAAACATAACTTCACCAGGGGGCACTCACAGAAACAAAACTCTGCCGGGGGAAATGCAAAGGAAAAAACAACTTCCCCTGGAGGGACTGCACAAGAATACAAACTCCGCCAAGAGGGACTGCACAGGAACACGAACCCCGCCAGGAGGGACTGCAAAAGGGAAAAGGAAAATTTGCCGGGGAAAGGCATGACAGGAAATGAATCCACCAGGAGAGAAGCACGGGGGCATGACTCCACCAGGGGACCCGCACAGGAAAAAGAACCCCCCCCAGGAGGGCTTACAAAACATTAATCCCCCAGGAGGCACGCACAGAAACAGAACTCCGCCCGGAGGACTGCACGAAAACACAATCTTGCAAAGGGGGACTGCAAAGGAAAACGAACTCTGCCCAAGGGGGGGCCAGGAACACAAAACTCCGCCCGGGGGGACTGCAAGGGAAACGAAAAAATGCCGGAGGGGCTGCACAGGAACAAAAACTCCACCAGGAGGTTAACCAGGAAAACCCATTACCAGGGGGGATAGCAAGGAACCAAGCAAAAGCCGGAACTTCACGAAACACACAAAGAAAGGACTCAGAGGGCTTGGGCAGTGCAGCAAGGCATTGCCCCCAACACCAATCTCAGGCACAGAGTGTTGTAGGAGGGGCTTTATTCTGTATCCGCTTTTTGCCTGTGTTGTGCCCCCAGGGTCTATCTCAAAGGTTTTTTTCCCTTTTTCCCTGTTCCAATTCACACGAGATACATAGGACACCATGTTAGCTTATTAGCTTACAAAAATTTTATTAAAATCAAAGACATATGTACAACGCCGCACCCTTTGGGTTATGGCTATTAGTAAAAAGTCCATAAAGCGTCTTTTAGAAATATTGGCACAGACAGTCATGCATTTAGGTAAATACCTTTAGCGTGCATGATCAGCACTTAGCCGGTTGTCCAAGCTACTCCTCCTAAACTGCAATGTTTGGATAATGCACGCTAAATATATAGTCATAACCAAATGGTAGCTGGCGTTGTACATATGTCTTTGATATTTAATAAAATTTAATACAATTTTTGTAAGCTAATAAGCTAACATGGGGTCCTATCTATCTTCAGTGTGTGTTGGTAGGAGGTGCCTTTTAAAGGAGTCCAGTTGGAGGAGTTAACCGTTGCAGTGCTGAACAGCAGAAGCAAATTCCAGCCTCTAGGATCAAACACACAGTTGCATGCAGGCAGGAGGCAGAGGAATTTGCAGATCATGACAAGTACCTTGGTTAATGCACAAGAAAAGACTCAACAAAATTCCTGACAGATAGCTGGAGCCACGCTCAACAAACTCTCCTTGCTAATCAGTCAAAAAATATCAGTTCCAAAATAACACCACCAAAGTGATCTAAACTAAGTTATGATAATTATAAAACTAGATAAAATTAAATAATGTAAAATAAATGTCAAATGATATAAAATAAAATTATAAAACCAATACAGTATCTATGATAAAACCCATTCTTAATAGAGTATTTACAGAGTTATCATAGTGTTATTGTAGTATTAGCAGTGATTACATACACATCACAACAGGCTAGAAATAAAATAAAAGCTGTTAGAATAGCATGTCAGTTACCTATCATAGTGATTTTGCTTGCCGCACTTCAAGACCCAGTGGGAGCTCAGGAGCCAGCTACTGCCTTATGTAGAATATAGGCTGAGGGCAGGAAAATACAATTGAAACAGTGATCAAAATCTAATTCAAATTTGTTTCATTTACTTTGGTAAAAACAAAAAATAAAAAACTTTGAATGAAAAAGATTACTAAAAATGTTATTCAGCATGCAAAATCCTGACCTATTGACCTAGATTTGGATGAACAAAAATGTAATTACAATTTAACCCCTTAAAGACCCGGCATTTTTTTTTTTGGTGACACGTTCGTTTTTCCCTCCTTGCCTTCTGAGAGCCATAACTTTTTTATTTTTCCACCTACATAGACACATGAGGGGTTTTATTTTGTGGGACAAGATGTACTTTCTAATGGTGTTATTCACTATACTATAGAATATACTGGGAAACCGCAAAAAAAAATTCCAAGTGGGACAAATTGTGAAAAAAAAAAAAAGTATTTTCGCCATGTTTCTGGGTGTTTTGCTTTTACGACGTTCAATATTCGGTAAATATAATGTGTTATCTGTATTCTACAGGTTTTTATGCAACTGAAAATACCAGACATGTAGGGTTTCCATTATGTTTTGGTACCTTAAAAAAATTCCAAACATTTTCTATTTTTGAAAGTTGCGCCACGGCGCCATTTTGTGCGTCCAATAACTTTTTTGTACTAACACCTACAGACGTCAGTGAGGGGGAATTTTTGTGGGCTAAAGTGTACTTTTTATCACTAGCAGTTTGGAATGCATGCGACTTTTTTGATCATTTTTATTCCATTTTTTGAGTGACATAAAATGACCAAAAAACGCAATTTTGGCGTTTGGATTTTTTTTTCTTCTACGGTGTTCAGCGTACGGAATAAATGATGTTATATTTTTATAGATCGGACTTTTTCGGATGCGGCGATACCAAATATGTGTAACTTTATTTTATTGTTATTTGCAAAATGAGGAAAGAGGGGTGATGTGAACTTTTAATAAAAAATTTTTTTTTGTACTTTAAAACTTTATTTATTTTTTTACTGTAACATTTAGTCCCACTATGGTGCTTGACCACTAGGGGGCGTGATTGTTAATACAGCCTAATGCATTGCATAGGCAATGCAGTAGGGTGTACAAAGATGGCGGTTTCCCCACTTCCTGTCTACGGACGGAAGTGGGGCAAACCGGCAAATGTAAGTGACGGGAGCCTTCACAGGGCTCCCCACCACCGGGTCCGTTCGTCGGATCGGCGCAGCATAGCTGCGCTGATGCCGATGACCGTAACGATCGGTGCACGGCACCGATCGTCATTCAGTCAGATGGCGCGGCCATCTTTGCCGCGGTGTCTGACGGGTTAACAGCGCCAGAGGGCGGAGCCACCTGTCGGCGCTGTTACTGCCAGGTGTTAGCGGCGATAAGCCGCTAACACCCTGCAGCTGTGCGGGGGGGTCGCGGAGCGATCCCCCTGCAATTCCCCTTAGCCGCCCTGGGACGTTCTCATACGCCCAGGGTCGTTAAGGGGTTAAAAGTATAAAATGATATATTTCATAAGATTTGAATTAGGAAAATACTAAGGGCAACATGTATGATCGGGAGTTGCGCCTGTTTTCTGCCGAAAACTGCGCCTCACTGTGCCGAATCCCCTGTCGGACGCAGGGATGCGCTGTTAGGTACAACCTTCGCCACTTTCAGATGCGCCTAACATGAAGGGGGTGCAATGGGCACGCTGTGGGCGTTCTGGGGCGGGACGCTGCAAATTCGAAAACTCCAAGGCATGCATGATTGCAGGTCGGCAAAGTGAGGCGCATTCCAGCGCTTTACAGCTCCGACAGGCAGACCTAGTTTAATGTGGTCTATCTGAGCAGAGAAGTCGAAGTGGAGCGCGGAATCCTTGTACTGTGCTCTAGTTGTACACTTACAGTAGTACACTACTAAAATAAATGATTTTTAAAGAAGAATAAATAATTAAGCAAGAAATCCTGCTTGGAGGACAACAGGTCCCAGCAAGCCTTTTGTTGTATATACAGAATTGCATTAAACTTCAAAGCAGCCCAAATACATCTAAAATTGTTGTTATGGAAAATGTTATTTACTATGGGGACTGTATCTCCGACGCGAAATCCATCCGGAATTACATTGCAAATACGTGCCACACTTTGTGACACATATTTGCAATGTAATTCCGGACATATTTCGCGTCGGAAATACATTACCTAGTCTAGTATGCAGAATAAAATGGATTTGTCATTGAAATAAAGTACTTAATAAACAGACATATCCAAGTGCTGAAACAATGAAAGCAATGTATTAGTACATGTTCTCCAATAACATTAATGATTATTATATATTATATTATATATATATATATATATATATATATATATATATATATATATTTATTATATATATATATATATATATATATATATATATAATATATATTAGCTCCAAAGAAAAAAATCTCCACTACAAAATGTATTCCAAAGTCTGTGGAAATTACACTAATTTAACATCACATAAGCCAATGCAGATGTTGGCCAGATGTTTGTATTGTATTGTTTTTTTGTTTTGTTTTTTACATGTATTTGTTCTTCTTTCACCTTTTATTGTATTTAGTATCTACAGCAAGAGCCAGCACAGCACAGGTCTGGCTCGGGTCTGTGGTTCTCCAAGCAGGATTTCTATGTTCCCAGGGCTTAGTTCTGGAGTAATTTACGTCCGTAAATACATCACCAACTGAGCCTAAAATAAGGAACAAGTAGCTTAGAATGGCTATCAATGGGTAATACGGACGTATTTACGGTCGTAAATACGGACATAAATACGTCCGGATTTCCCATTGATAGCAATTCTAAGCTACTTGTTCCTTATTTTAGGCTCAGTTGGTGATGTATTTACGGACGTAAATATGTCTGTAAATACGTCCAGAATTAAGCCCTGGGAACATAGAAATCCTGCTTGGAGAACCACAGGTCCCAGCCAGACCGGTGCTGTGCTGGCTCTTGCTGTACATACAAAATAGAATAAAATGTGAAAGAAGAACAAATGCATCTTCATTTGTTATTAAAAAAATAGACCAAAATTAACATCTGTACAACATCTGCATTGGCTTATTTAATGTAAAATTAGTTCAATTCTCTCCCCTTTTTTAAGACCTGTTGTAGCTATTTTTTTTTTCTTTGGAGAGCTTATATATATTAGCTTTTATTTTAAATGATCAACTTTTTCTATACATTGCAATGTATTTTATTCAACTTTGATTTTTCACTTTATTCATTCTTTTGAACAACTCTTTTTGCTATTCACTAACATGTTTAATGCTTTTTCGCTGATTTCCAGTTTGTCTCGAATCGTAATACATTTTATGGGTATTCATTCTGCGCCTAAGTTCCGCAATGCGCCTCACACACTGGTGAGGCGCAGGGAACTTTACACCGCATGTATTAGCGCACCTCGGGCGCCGACATAAATGAGCCACAGTTTTCACTTAAAATCCCGTGAAAACAGGTGCTCCGACGCGCCGATCTTCATACATGTCGCCCTAAAGATCTAAAAGTCTGAACAAAATTTTATATTTAATATAATAATTTTTTTATTAGAAATTCAGCTCAACGAACTGCATCCGTGTCTATGGGGAGGAACAGTAGCTCTTAAATTATACTTTTAAATGTTTCTTTTCCACTATATCACAATCCTTTCCCTCCTACAGAACTGTCAATCTCAATTTGTGGTTAGAATGTTGCAAGAGATATTGCAAGAACTATTATTGTCAATTAAGACAGTTACATTTGTATTCAAATAGTTTCTTCTCTCCTCCATAGACACTAATGCAGTTCATTGAGTTGAATTTCTAGTGAAAAATAGCTGTTAATTATAAAATTTTGTTCAGAGATACACATATATATATATATGGTTACTTGGCTTTGGTGAGGTAGGAGCCAGCCATGTAAGTTGTCAGCCGCAGTAAGCGCTTGGCAGTCGTGTATAGTTAGTTTGGCTGTTCTGGGTCGGCTCTTATCGGGAGTTGTCGTGTTAGGTGGGAGTCTACTTCCCATGTTCCAGGACAGGTTTTGTGCAGTTCTCTGAAGGCTTAAAAAAGCCTGGTGCTACAGGTTATCTGGGGGTGTGGTCGGCTGCCTGCTGTTTGGAGGGACAGTGGTGCTACAGAGAAGCTCTGGCCCCCAGAGGCTTGAGGGAAGCCTATAATACAGTAAGAATACTGATGTTTGTTGTGCTGTGTGGAACGCACAGACCACATTAGTGAGGGACTCACTTTAAGTGTATTTAGTGGATAGATGGCTGAAAATTTTGTTTGTATTGTTTTGTTGCCTGTATATTGTACCTGAACAATAAAGCTGGCTGAGGCAAGTGTTAAACTGAAGCCTGGTGTCGTAGTACCATATATTGGTGTGTCAACCGTCTTTCAAAAGGATGGTGATCCATGAGCTAAAGACCCTCAGGATGGTCCAGTATGGCGGACGAAAGTGAGTGAGCTCATACATACAGTGGGGAAAAAAAGTATTTCGTCATCAAGCAATTGTGCAAGTTCTCCCACTTGATGAGAGAGGCCTGTAATTGACATCATAGGTAGACCTCAACTATGAGAGACAAAGTGAGAAAACAAATCCCGAAAATCACAGTGTCTGATTTGGAAAGAATTTATTTGCAAATTATGGTGGAAAAATAAGTATTTGGTCAATAACAAAAGTTCATCTCAATACTTTGTTCTATGTCCTCTGTTGACAATGACAGAGGTCAAATGTTTTCTGTAAGTCTTCACAAGGTTGGCACACACTGTTGCTGGTATGTTTGGCCCATTCCTCCATGCAGATCTCTAGAGCAGTGATGTTTTGGGGCTGTTGCTGGGCAACACAGACTTTCAACTCCCTCCAAAGGTTTTCTATGGGGTTGAGATCTGGAGACTGGCTAGGCCACTCCAGGACCTTGAAATGCTGCTTACGAAGCTACTTTTTCATTGCCCTGGTGGTGTGCTTGGGATAATTGTCATGCTGATAGAACCAACTAGGTTTCATCTTCAATGCCCTTGCTTTTGGAAGGAGGTTTGCACTCAAAATCTCCCAATACATGGCCCCCTTCAATCTTTCATGTACACAGATCAGTCTTCCGGGTCCCTTTGCAGATAAACAGCCCCAAAGCATGATGTTGCCACCAACATGTTTCACAGTAGGTATGGTGTTCTTTTGATGCAACTCAGCATTATCTCTCCTCCAAACACGACAGTTGTGTTTCTACCAATCAGTTCTACTTTGGTTTCATCTGAACATATGACATTCTCCCAATACTCTTCTGGATCATCCAAATGCTCTCTAGCAAACTTCAGATGGGCCCGGACATGTACCGGCTTAAGCAGGGGGACACGTCTGGCACTGCAGGATCTGAGTCCCTGGCGGCATAGTGTGTTATTGATGGTAGCCTTTGTTACGATGGTCCCAGCTCTCTGCAGGTCATTCACTAGGTCTCTCCGTGTGGTTCCGGGATTTTTGCTCACTGTTCTTGTGATCATATTGACCCCATGGGGTGAGATCTTGCGTAGAGCCCCAGATCCAGGGAGATTTGTTCACACCAAGCTGCTTGCCTATTGCAGATTCAGTCTTCCCAGCCTGGTGCAGGGCTTCAATTTTGTTTCTGGTGTACTTCGACCAGCTCTTTGGTCTTCGCCATAGTGGAGTTTGGAGTGTGACTGTTTGAGGTTGTGCACAGGTGTTTTTTTATACTGATAACAAGTTCAAACAGGTGCCATTACTACAGGTAATGAGTGGAGGACAGAGGAGCCTCTTAAAGAAGAAGTTACAGGTCTGTGAGAGCCAATAATCTTGCTTGTTTGTAGGTGAACAAATACTTATATTTCACCATAATTTGCAAATAAATTCTTTCCAAATCATTTCTGGATTTTTTTTCTTATTTTGTCTCTCATAGTTGAGGTTTATCTATGATGTCAATTACAGGTCTCTCTCATCCTTTTAAGTGGGAGAACTTGCATAATTGGTGGCTGAATAAATACTTTTTTTCCCCACTGTATGGTAGAGGATGTTATGGGCATAACTGGAACAAACTGTTCAAGTTTGACGCAGTGGCGCAAAAAGTTGGCACAGATGGAAGTGTACAGGACTGCTGTAGTGACATTTAGAGAGCCGGAGGCCTAACTATTGGTGCTGGTAAAAGAGACTATGTGAAACACACCCAGTGCAGAGAGTGTGCCGTCTAAAAAGATTGTGTTGCTGCTTTCTGAAAATTTTTGTTTGGCCATGGAGGAGCTGGTTAAGTGCCTTGAAGAGGTGAATGCCCGGCAGCAGGAAATGAACAAGCTGTTTGCCCAGCAGTTGGCAGAGTAGTAAGAATGCAATCTGAGGCTCCAGGCACAGCTGAATACAGAGAGAGATGCTGTATCTATAGAGTCCGCAGAGAAGGTCTTGAAGGCCGGAAATGTGGTGTGGAGTGTGATGTGGAAGATGACTGCAGGGGAAGATGTGAAGGTCTTCTTTGCAGCTTTTGAGTTGGTAGCTGTCAGCGAAAAGCCTACGCCCAGAGCAGTGGGCAGACATTCTGGTGCCGTATCTGATTGGTGAACCCCATAGGTTATATTGTTGCTTCTCCATGCAGGATGCTAGAGACTATCCCAGGATGAAGACGGAGATTCTGGCATGTCTGGGGTTAATGAGGACTGTGGATATGCAGGAGAATGCAATGCCCAAAGTGGGGAAATCCATTGCCGTGGGCAACCAACTGGATCAGCAGGAGCCTGCTACCACCGTCCAGCAGGGGGGAACAATGTTAGAGGTGCCACAGATCAGTGGAATGTGCTCCTGACTGCCCTCTCATCAGAAGGCCTGAGAGGATGCTGTACAAAGCGCAGGAGTTGCTGGTGGGGGGGAGTGCCACCCTTGTCTGATGAGAACTGTCACCAAGATGTGTCCAGAAGGTGCAGCGACATCATCCCAGGTTTGAAGACCCGACCGGAATGGGGTAAGACTGTTTCTGTTACTAATGACACCCATATTGAGGCTGTTAAACGTATACATAAATTGTGTGAGGACTTAAGTGGGCTTGGCAGAGGTCCAGATATGCTGCCAGGCCAGAAGAGTCCTGAGAGCAGTTGCAGATGCACTGGTAAAGTCTGATGGACTCGGTATACTACATGCTGTGTTGCCTACTGAAAATTATATTTGTGAGAAAAATGCTCTGTCTGAACAGGAAGAAGCCAAAATAGTAGAGGGGTTTAGCACAGGGGCGCCCCAAGGAATCTGGGCTGGGGATAATACAGTTGGTATGAGTCCAATGGGTTATAGCCCCCTGTTGACTGGTCCCAATGCAGCTCCCAGTTTAACGCAAGGGATTGCCGAGTGGGAACTGGTGGCTGCAGAGATAAACATTAGAGATGAGCAAATTGATTCTAATGAAGTGGAATTTGTTTAAAATGTCAGGAAAAAATTTATTCTGAATAAAGCCGAAGTTCATGGCGATTCGTGGTAACGAATCTAAAATGGCCGCGAGCACATGGCATGACCTGAGGCAAAGAACTATGAAAGGAAGAAAGGAACACCCTCAATGACATGAGCAGCCAGCCAGCTTAAATATAAATATAATATAAATATATATATTTAATATAAATTAAATTAAATATATTTATATAAATATAAATAGGGCAGTCATTTTAAATTCTGCCACTTGTCACTGTGTCTCGTATGCACAATCATCTCTATGTGGCTGCACTAGCTTGCACCCTGTGCTAAATACTTCTGATTTTAGAGTAAGTGGGGTGAAATACCTTTCAAATACACAGGTGTGTGTCACATATACACCTAAACCAGCATTTTTTTATTTTGGGATACTGCTATCTGTGGCAAAGTTAATTTTTTTTACTTATTGTGGTGATTCTGTAAAACGCTGATATTTGTAGAGCCCCCCCCCCCCTCGAAAGAAGGGGAGAGGGTGTCGGTAGTAATTTTGCATTGACGTCACTGATCAGTTTGCCCTTCCTTTGATCCGTCAGTGTCCATTTTCAATCCATCAGTACTGCTAAAACCAAAAAGAAATCAGTTGTTTTTGTCCTTTTCATTCCTTCTGACAGATTAAAAGAAGGGGAAAACCAAACATAGTGGCGATGTCATAGAATGGTCGATGGTGGAAACAGCATTAGGAAACCAAAGCAAGAGGATGGTCATCCTGTGACCTGTAGTCCACCTGAGTTCACTTGCTCCAATGGTTGCTGTATTTCCAGTAGCTTTTAATGAAATGGTCACAAAGACTGCAATGATGGTAGAGATGGAAAGAGTGAGCCCCTACACCAGCAAGGAAGAAGTTTTGCTCAGACGCTAGTGAGAAGCAGGTGAGTGTCTTTTAATCCTCAGATGGTAAAGAGGTGCCTGGTTCTGAGGCAGCTGATAAATTTTCCCTTAATGTTATAGACGAAAATAGTAACAGTACCACGGAGGTGGTAGGTCCTGTGGTTTGTGGTGACCTACAGGTGGGTGCCATTTTCTGCCAGATGTCCACTGCACCTACTGGGGTTAAAAAGGTGACTGGGTTGCCTAATGTGAACACAGCCCATTTGGTGTATGAGTGGGAGAACCATAAAGATGATAGCCGGGCTGCTATGACTGGTATTACGTTTGTAAATAGGTCTGCCATTGACTCCAGCTCCCAGTGTAAACTTGATGGTGTGCAATATGCAGGAGTGAGCCTTATAGAGGCTGAGAGTTCTCCCTTAGAGACTGTTACCGGGGATGTGAGGGAAACACCTCCACACGTTTCTAAAGAGGGTCTGCTGCTAGACAGAGCCAGTGAAAAGTGGGCACAGGGGAATGTGTCCTCTGACGCTGGTGAGGTGGTCAGTGGGGACCAGAGGACTTGTGATGAAGAGAAGTTTGGATCTCATTGTAATCCTGCCATCAAAGAGGTAGTAAGTTGGGGTTCAGGTGTACCCCAGGGGTCATGGTGGATAGCGACCCTGAGAGGTGTGATTTCATTTCTGCTTCCTGTAAAGCTAGTATGGTTGCTGGGAACAACCAGGGGTTTTTTGCTTCTGTGAGACTCAAAATAGTAAAGACGCTGCACATCAGGCACAATGTCAAGGCAGTCTGTGTGTGGAAGAAGTGCTGGTATTGGGGTTGTCAGTAGTAATCCTGTGCATGTCAGCATGTGGGCTGAAGGTGATGACATCCTTGTTGCAGAGTGTGCATGGGTTGTGCCGCCTGCAGGAAGTGGCTATAAATTGTCTGTTGCCCATTGTGGGGCGAGCAAATGGTATGAGACCATGGCTGATGTGGATGTCTGCCCCTGAAGATGTAGGGAAGATGTTGCCCCAAAGTAGGAGCTTGGATCCTGGAAGAAGGTGTGTGCATGGTGAAAAGTCCTACAGCCTTTATGCAATCTATAATAAAACTGTACATTCCCGAAATCAAATGATCAGACTCTAGAAGTTGTACCGATCTCTGTATAAAATGATCAATAATATGGGGGTAACGAAAATAAACTAATAAAAATGAATTCAATGAGTTCATTTTTATTTCTTTATTTTCGTTAGCCAATGATCAATAATATGGGGCTAATGAAAATAAAGAAATAAAAATTAAATTCTTTGAATTCATTTTATTTGTTTATTTTTCATTCCCCCAAATTATTGTTCATTTTATATAATATTAAATTTTATCTTTATATTTGATTTCGGCATGTACATTTTGTTTTAAATAGATTGCATTAGAAAACCATAAGAGCGTCACTCGTCTCCCATTGGCCCAAATAACCGCGCCTCTTTTAACTTAGCCAATCACAACAGAGCTCGCTCTGCATTTCTTTTCCCATTTAACTCTATGAGAAGGTAGCTCACTGTTGATTGGCTTAGCTGGACGACCCCCCTCTTCCTTCCAACCAATCCAGAAACTAGAATATTTCCCATAGACAGTAATATCTTTTAGAGCGCCCTTCTATCGCGCCCTTCTTGCTCCACTCAAAACAGACACACTACATATGATTGGTGGATTCATATCTGCCGCCTGGGCTCAACCAATCAACTCTTTACTGCCTTTTTTACTGTATTTTGAACTGTCCCTCCTTTTCATTTGATTGGTAAATACTACTCCATAGGTTATAATGGTTCACTGTCGCCCCTATTTGATTGGTTGGTTTCTGCCGACCAATGAGAAGAGCTTACAGAATTTTGAATTACTGTATTTCCCGGCAATTTACAATATCCCAATTCCTGATGTAGCGCCGGTCTCGGCGACAAACGGGTTGTTCGGGATTTGATTGATGTATGTTTATAGAAGGTTTCAGCTCTTTTTCAGTTGTTTTACACCTAATAAAAAGGTTTTTGTTAATCATACTCCATGCCGCACGGAGCTGAGAGCCGAGATTTCATTGCCCCGATCTCTCCATAGATTTCAATGGGACAAAGTAGCTCGCGCTCTGTTTGGGCCGCGATGGGCCAAAACCCTCGCTAGCCCCAAACTAATCAGCTCTTTTCTGCCTTTTTACTGTATTTTGAATTGTCCGCTTTTTCATTTGATTGGTCAATTCTACTCCATAGGTTATTATGGGTCACTATCGCTCCTATTCTGATTGGCTGGTTTCTGCCGACCAATGAGAAGCGCTTACAGAATTTGAATTACTGTATTTCGTAACAATTTCCAATAGGACAATTCCTGATGTTGCACCGTTATTGATTTTTGTTATTTATTTTTATTTATGTATTTTTTAGAAGGTTTGAACTCTTTTTCAGAGAATGTTTTACACCTAATAAAAAAGATTTTTTGGATTCATACTCCATGCCTCACGGAGCTGAGAGCTGAGATTTATTTCTTAAGTGATCTTATATATTTTCACTTTTTTTAATGATCCACTTTTTCACTACATTTAATCATTTTTTAGACAGCTTTGAATTTTCACTTTATTCATTCATTCATTTGAAAGACACTCAATTTTGCTATTCACTAACATGTTTAATGATTTTCGCTGTTTTCCAGCTGTCTCGAATCGGAATACATGTTAGGGGCAGTCTGCACTGGCCTAAAATCCGCAATGCGCCTCACACAACCCGGCGAGGCACAGGGAACTTTTCACTGCATGTAAGAGCTCACCTCCTCGGGCGGCGAAACTTAGGCACAGTCCCGCACTGTGCCTAAGTCCCGCACTGCACCTCACACTCTGGCGAGGCGCAGTGGACTTTACACCGCATGTATGAGGGCACCTCGGGCGCCGACATACATGAGGCGCAGCTTTCACTTGAAATCGGGCGAAAACATGCGCTCCAACGCGCCAAGATAAATACATGTCGCCCTAAGTGTATTTAGTGGCTAGATGGCTGAGGATTTTGTTTGCATTGTTTTGTTGTCTGTAAACTGTGCCTTAACAATAAAGCTGGCTGAGGCCAGTGTTAAACTGAAGCCTGGTGTCAGAGTGACATATGTTGGTGTGCCAACATTTCTAATTAAAATATTACTAAATATATCTTTTTATACTTTTAGATTATATGTAAATTTTCATTCAACAAATGTAGGTGATTAGGTCAACATTTTGCGTGCTGTATACATTTTTTAGGAATATTTTTTGCATTTTCATTTAAAAAAATTATTTTTCATTTTTTACTAAATTGAAGTAAATAAATTTTAATCTGATATTGATCACGGTTTAAATTTTATTTTCTGCTCTCAGCCTATATTCTATATACCACAGTAGCCAGCCCCAAATGACATAACTACCACACTTTATAATCACCGAGATAATCTTGTCTGGCCAGCTGTGATGTGTTTGTAATAACTGATAACACTACGATAACTCCGTAACTACCCAATTGAGAACAGGATTTATCATAGATGCTGTATTGGTTTAATAATTTTTTATTATATCTCATATAATTTGATATGAATTTTATATAATTTAATATGAATGTTATATTAATACATTTTAGACTCATTATATACTATTTAATTTTAGAATAATTTGAAATTATAGAATTATATCTAGTTTTATCATAAGCTAGTCTTTATTGATTTAGTGATATTAGTTGGGGAAGATTTATTTTTTTTTTGGCCTACTCGCAATTTCAGTTCGTCTACTACAATTTTGGGCTCAGCTTTGCCACTTTGAAATTGGTATGGATTGTTACATTATAGTGCAAAAAAAGAAAATATTCCCTGCTGCTAAAAATATGTACTGAAGTCAACACTTGTAACTAATCTGTTCAAAAAAATGCCCTTCACAGTTCTGTGTATTGAAAAAAAGTTATTGCTATATAAAGATGGCGATATATATATATATATATATATATATATATATATATATATATATAAGGGGAGAGAGAGAGAGAGAGGGGAGAGAGAGAGAGAGATCCAAGAGAATCAGCCGCACTTTCCAAAATGTTACCTCTGCGGGGTGCCAGCAAAAACGGATTCCCGGCAAGGGAGTCCAATTTAGCTATGTATAAGAAAGATTTGCAGCACTCAGGTGAAAAAACGTGAAAAACGTGTATCTCTCACAGAAAATGGCTCTGTGAAAATGGCTCTGTGAGAGAGCCGAAACGTCGTTTTGGAATATGTGGTAATAAATATACGTTTTTTACGTTTTTTCAGCTGACTACCTGAGTGCTGCAAATTTTATATATACCGTATATACTCGAGTATAAGCCGAGTTTTTCAACACAAAAAATGTGCTGAAAAATGCGACCTCGGCTTATATTTGAGTCACTGTCGGCACTCGGGTGCTGCGATGGCCCGAGTGCCCACAGGGACGCTTCAGTTATATGCGGGTCCTCAGGGAGCGCATATAACTAATTGCCGAGTAGCTGACAGCGTCCGGGCACTGCGGTGACCCAGGCTCTGTCAGCGATCTCTTCCCCTGCATGCAACTCCTCCGGAGCGCATACAGGAGAGGAGATACCACTGCGTTGCAGAGAGCAAGCGCAGTGGACTCCGGGCGGCCGCAGACTCGCGGCTGTCCAGAGTTTCCTGCACAGGCAGCGTGTGTCATCACACTGCGTGCGCGGCCTGATGACATCACCCTCCTGTGACGAGAAGATGCAGGAGATGCCGGACAGCGAGGAGGCGGAGCGGCGAGGGAGATGGAGCAGCGGGGATCGAGGTAAGTTTTTTTTTGTTTTAAAACCATACCTATACCTGTGTATAGCCTTCCTATACCTGCTAGGTGGACCTACACCCTGCCCATACCTGCTATAGCTCCCCAATCCCGCTAGGGGGACCTTAGCCTCCCCTTATACCCCCTTAGCCTCCCAATACTGCCATGCCTCCCCTTTTCCTGCTGGGGGGCCTTTTACCTGCCTTACCCTGCCTAGGAGGACCATACCTGCTTTCCCCTGCTATATGCTAGAGGGGCCTAAAACCCTACTTACCTGCTGGGGGACCTATCCGCCTATAGCCTACCTAGGGGGCCCTTCCCTGCCTATCCCAGCCTATAAGACCTATAGGGCCTTACCCTGCTAGGGAAGCCCTATATCTCCCTATGGGGGCAATTACCTGCCTTATTACCCTGTTGGGGGGGACATATAGCTGCTTATACCAGCCTATGGGGGACATTAAACTGCCTATACATGCCTATAACCGGGTTATGGGGGGACATTAAACTGCCTTACCAGCCTATATCTGCCTATGGGGGGACATTAAACTGCCTATGTAAGTTTATTGGTATCTATTTTTATTTTTAAAAATTCCCAGTAGCCGCTGCGTTTTCCACCCTTAGGCTTATACTCGAGTCAATAAGCTTTCTCGGTTTTTGTGGCAAAAGTAGGTGCCCCGGCTTATACTCGGGTCGGCTTATACTCGAGTATATATGGTGTGTGTGTGTATATATATATATATATACACTCACCGGCCACTTTATTAGGTACACCATGCTAGTAATGGGTTGGAAACCCCTTTTGCCTTCAGAACTGCCTCAATTCTTCGTGGCATAGATTCCACAAGGTGTTGCAACGATGCTCAATTGGTACCAAAGGGGCCAAAGAGTGCCAAGAAAAAAATTCCCACACCATGACACCACCACCACCAGCCTGAACCGTTGATACAAGGCAGGATGGATCCATGCTTTCATGTTGTTGACGGCCAAATTCTGACCCTACCATCCGAATGTCGCAGCAGAAATCGAGACTCATCAGACCAGGAAAACGTTTTTCCAATCTTTCTACTGTCAATTTCGATGAGCTTGGGCAAATTGGAGCCTCAGTTTCCTGTTCTTAGCTGAAAGGGTGGCACCCGGTGTGGTCTTCTGCTGCTGTGCCCATCTGCCTCAAAGTTGGCAGTACTGTGCGTTCAGAGATGCTCTTCTGCCTACCTTGGTTTTTAAGGGTGGCTATTTGAGTCACTGTTGCCTTTCTATCGCTCGAAACAGTCTGCCCATTTTCCTTTGACCTCTGGCATCAACAAGGCATTTCGCCCAAAAGGACTCCGCTCACTGGATGTTTTTTCTTTTTCAGACCATTCTCTGTAAACCCTGAGATGGTTGTGGGGTGAAAATCCAGGAGATCCGCAGTTTCTGAAATATCAGACCAGCCTTCTGGCACCAAAAACCATGCCACGTTCAAAGGCACTCAAATCACCTTTTCTTCCCCATACTGATGCTCGGTTTGAACTGCAGGAGATTTGTCTTGACCATGTCTACATGCCTAAATGCACTGAGTTGCCGCCATGTGATTGGCTGATTAGAAAAATTTAAATGTTAACGAGCAGTTGGACAGGTGTACCTAATAAAGTGGGGCCCGGGGAGTGTATATATTTTTATATATATAATTTTATATATATATATATATATATATATATATATATATATTGTTTTACACAATAAACAAGTTTTTTATCAAGTGCTATAACATAAAATAATTATATAAATTGGTTATCCCTTTATCGTATCATCCCAGGGAGTAAAACTAACATCATATATACTGCACAGTGAATGCTTTTAAAAATAAAAAAAACACTACCAGGATTGCTGTATTTTCTTCATCCTGCCTCCCAAAAATGGATTTTATGTTGCCCTTTGGTATGGTACCAATGAAAATGTCAACTCATCCCACAAAAAGCAAGCCCCTACACAGCTCCATACACAGAAAAATTGCACAGTTATGGTTCCCAAACTATGCAAAAACATGTTTTCTTTTTTAGATAAGCGGTTTTATTGTGTAGAAAAAATACATATAAATTCAGTGAAATGTAAACAGCAAAGAACAATAGAGTGCCGCTCACCGGGAGTCTCGGGTCACGGGGTCCGCCTGTACTTTCGTCTGAAGCAACGGTGCACGGAATGTGGGCGTCCGGCTGTAGAGGCCCTCTTGAAATGCACAATGAAGGTAGGTAAATCCAGCACACGTGTAGAAGGACATCTGGAAAATATAGCAAACACACTCTTTATTGAAGATGATAAAATGTCATTTAAAAACATCCATAAGCATGATGGTTTACGCGTTTTTGGCCCTTATTCGTAACATGTTACGTATAAGGGCCAAGATGTGGGCCTGAACCGCGTAAACCATCATGCTTATGGATGTTTTTAAATGACATTTTATCATCTTCAATAAAGAGTGTGTTTGCTATAACGCCTATTTTCCAGATATCCTTCTACACATGTGCTGGATTTACCTACCTTCATTGTGCAAATAAATTTAGTATCGCTGTAATCATATTGACCTGCTGATAAACATTAACATGTCACTTATACTACATGGTGACCGTTTGCTGTATTTTGTTTATCTCGTCTCCAAAAACCATTCATAAAAGCTATTAATTTGTCATATGAACGCCAAAATGGTACCAATGAAAACGTAATTTCGTCCCAGAAAAAACAAACCCTTAATCAGCATCATATATAGAAAAATAAAAAAGCTATAGCTGTCAGACTACAATGACATAAAAATACTAATTTTTACAAACGCATTTCTAATGTGTAAAAGTAGTTAAACATATAAAATTGATATTGCTGTAATTATACCGGCCCGCTTAGCAAAGTTATTGTAACGGCCCGGGATAGTGGATCCTCTGGACCGCCGCAAGCGATGGTATAAGCCACGCCAGGAAGCGGAATCTAAGTAGGTCCCAGTTTTCACCAGAGCCCGCCGCAAAGCGGGATGGATTAGATGCGGCGGGAATCTACCAGGTCGCTACCCCTGACGTGACTTGCTTGCGGTGGCAGCCGAGGTGTAGCGTGTTACAGAATCGTGAGACGTAGGCGTAGTCGGGGACAGGCGGCAAGGTCAGGGCAGGCGGAAAAGGTTCAGAGTCGATAAACGTAGGCAGAGGTCAGAATACATGGCAAGACAGTAAACACACAGGAACGCTTTCTCTAGGGCACGGGGACAACAAAGATCCAGCAGGGAAGTGACGAGGAAACATACACTATATAGGGTCAGCGCCCGGCAATTAACCAATTACCGGCGCGCTGTCCCTTTAAATTCACATGAACGGGCGCACGTGCGCATTCCGGCCGGTAGGGGGAGAGCGCCGGACAGGATCGTGGTAAGGTGAGCGGATGGGACGGGTGCGCCCGCAGCATGTAGCAGGATCAGCGGCACCACCCGTCCCCGCCGGGCACTTAGAGAGGGAAACACGGGTGCACATGCGACCCGCGGACCGTACCTCTCCCCCTTTAGGCCTCCCCTCTTTTTTAGCCTGAAGGAACCTGCGGATGAGATCGTGATTCAAAATATTCGATTCTGGCTCCCAGGATGGTCTCCTCAGGTCCGAAGCCCTTCCAATCCACGAGGAAGAAACGCATCCCTCTGACAGTCTTCATGGCCAGGATGTCTTTGACTTCGAAGATGTCAGCAGATTCAGCTACCGAGAAAGGCGGTCCAGGACCAGAGGCTTGAGGAGGGAGACGTGGAAAGAGTTTTGGATCCAGAGCGATGGGGGTAAGCAGAGCTTGTACGTCACTGGCTTGAGCTGCCGGAGCACCTTGAAGGGTCCCAGGAAGCGAGGACCCAACTTGTAACCGGGAATCTTGAGACATATGTACTTTGAAGAAAGCCACACCCTGTCCCCTGGGAGGAATGTCGGAGCAGGTCTTCTCCTCTTGTCAGCTTGAGACTTCATACGAGTAGAGGCCCCGAAATAGGGAACGTTGAGTCTCTTGCCAGAAGCCTTGATATCCCGAACTTGGTCATTCACAGCGGGCACCTCTGCACCTGTGGGCAGGGGAAGGGGAGGGCGCGGGTGGCGGCCGTAGACCACAAAAAATGGAGAAGTGTCGGCTGCATCTAAGTCACGATGGTTGTAAGAAAACTCGGCCCAGGGGAGCAGCTTGGCCAAGTTGTCCTAACGTCTGGATACAAAATGACGCAAATATTCTACCAGAATTTGGTTAACTTTTTACACCTGTCCATTGGGCTGAGCGTGGTAGGCTGAAGAAAAGTCCAGCTTGACTTTCAAACAGGAACAGAGCGCCCACCAAAATCGGGATACGAATTGAACTCCCCGATCGGAGACGATGTGCGAAGGTAACCCATGTAGACGAAAGATATGCTGGAAGAAGTGACTGGCCAATTGGGGTGCAGATGGCAGGCCTGGAAAGGGCAAGAAGTGGGACATCTTCGAGAATCGGTCCGTGACCACCCAGATGACTGAATTTCCCGAAGACATAGGTAGGTCCGTGATGAAATCCATGGCAATGTGTGTCCAAGGAATTTCTGGAACGGACAGCAGCAGTAAGAGACCTTCTGGCCAGTGACGTGGGACCTTGTTTCGAGCGCACGTGACACAGGGTGAAGTCCTTAATGTCTTGAGCCAGAGTTGGCCATCAGTAGAGCCGAGAGATAAGAGCATAGGACTTCCGTACTCCGGGGTGACCAGCCACCAGGGAGCTATGCCCCCACTCCAGTATCCTTTTCCTGTGCGCCAGCAGCACGTACGTCTTGTCCGCAGGAACGCTTTGGAGATCTACGGGAGCCACGTGAACCAACCATTCGGGAGAAATAATGTGCTGTGACACAGGTTCTTCACCAACAATATCAGAGGCATGAGAGAGGGCATCATCCTTGATGTTTTTCTCAGCAGGCCGGAAGTGAATGCGACAGTCAAAGCGTGAGAAAAAGAGGGATCACCTGGCTTGGCGAGGGTTAAGACGCTGGGCCGTCTGAAGATTGTAAGCTTGCACAGCTCTGGGATCACAGCATAAGTCCTTTCAGGCATGAGACAAAGGCAGGTATCAGGTACAAACGGTCTTTGGTCCATGGGTTTATTGTACAGGCAAAACAAAACGGATGGAAATACATGCACAATGAAGCAGATAAACATAAACAAAACTCCTGCTTGTCTGAGCGCTTACTATAAAGGGGTGTAGTTCCCTCAATATCACCTTGTATGATGCGGTAGCAGACACTGGCTTCCTCCAGTGTGTACGTCTCCAGCCTGAATGTTAGACTGGAGATACAGCGATGACTAGTCAGCCTAACTGCTGACCTTATATACAGCCGGGAAATCCCAGAGTGGAACCATGGGGAGTAAGCACCCACCCTGCTCTATGCTTACTCCCAATGAAAGGCCGACCCGGGAATGGCTGGTAGCCATACTAACAGACAACTTAAATGTATGTCGATAGTCTGTACTGCCGACATCTATCTAATACTGGCCTTTCACTCCACCAAGGCTCCTTACCTTGGTGGAATGTATCTTGCTCTCTCCAGGCAAACGCCCAGAACCTGGCTGTGATATACACTCCACTCCAGACTCTTCCAGCTGCAGCCAAACATATCTCCCCCCCTCCTCACCTCAGACCTGTGGGGCAGGGCACTTTGTGCCATGAAGTTATGCATTGCATTTGCTTGTTGTGACCCGAGGCGATGTTCTACAGAGAACTTAAAGTCCTGTAGACCCAAGAACCACCGGGTCACCATTGCGTTTTTCCATTTGTTTTGTGCCATCCACTTTAGAGGTGAATGGTCCGTGATTACTTTAAAGGGACTACCTATCAGATAGTAGCGCAGTGCCTCGATAGCCCACTTAATGGCCAGACTCTCTCTCTCTCTACTATGGCGTAGTTTTTCTCGGCCGCTGACAGTTTCCTGCTGAGGTACACTCCCGGGTGTTCTTCTCCCTCAACCAGCTGTGACAGGACAGCCCCTAATCCCACCTCAGAGGCGTCTGCCTGGACCAAAAATTTCTTCTGGATATTTGGCGCAACGAGCATGGGTCTCTTGCAGAGTACCTCTTTAAGATTTTTAAAAGCCTGTACAGCCGGCGGGTTCCACTTGACCATAGTGGACTTGGCCCCTTTTGTGAGCTCCGTAAGAGGGGCTGCTATGGAGGCAAAGTTAGGCACGAATCTCATATAGTACCCTGCGATACCAAGAAAAGCCCTGACCTGTTTCTTGGAGACCGGTTGGGGCCAATTCCTAATGGCTTCCAGTTTGACCATTTGGGGCTTGATGACCCCCCTCCCAATGTCATAGCCCAGATAGCGAGCCTCCTCGAGCCCTATGGCACACTTATTGGGGTTGGCGGTTAACCCTGCTGCCAGTATGGCGTCTAAGATGGCCTGTACTCTGGGTAGACATAACAATATCAGCAGCACACAAAATTAGAATACGTTGAAAAAAACATTCCTGCTTTAAAAAAAACACATACGTTTTTTGAGGTTCTTAGTTCACACTTTTGCGCAAAATTGCTTAAGCCCACCTTTGACTTCAGCGAGACCTCAAATGCAGGTGGGTCCTACACTACGTTACACTAACGCTATATATCTCTGTGTTCTATCCAGACCTACCTTTCAGAATGTGAAGGCACCAGCTACTAAATACACTGCACTAATTAAAAAGCATGTTAGGATGGGTGGAGTGCTAAAAACCAAGATGGAGGCAGCCGTTCCCCCCAATGTACAATTCAAAAACAATATTTGGTTCAGCACCTCCAAAAAACCTATAAACATGGGTGCACGCTGTCATGGCTGTAATCTAAATACACACAACAATATCAGCAGGACACAAAATTAGAATACTTTGAAAAAAACATTCCTGCTTTAAAAAACACGGAAGTTTTTTGAGGTTCTTAGTTCACAATTTTGCGCAAAATTGCTTAAGCCCACCTTCGACTTCAACGAGACCGCAAATGCAGGTGGGTCCAACACTACGTTACACTAACGCTATATATCTCTGTGGTATACCCAGACCTACCTTTCAGAATGTGAAGGCACCAGCTACTAAATACACTGCACTGATTAAAAAGCCTGTGAGGATGGGTGGAGTGCTAGAAACCAAGATGGAGGCAGCCCGTCCCCCCTCTGTACAATTCAAAAACAACATTTGGTTCAGCACCTCCAAAACACCTATAAACATGGGTGCACGCTGTCATGGCTGTAATCTAAATACACATAACTAGTGATGAGCGATTACGTTGACTATCGTCATCGGGTCGCTAGTCGATATCGGCAATTATCAAGACGATTTCCGATAGTCGATAATAGATTATCGCCGATGACTATTAAAGTCTATGGGAGAGGAACAACACCTTCATTATTACACCCAAACAGGGCTGGAGAAGCTGGAATTAACATCCACAACAGGCAAATGGATACGTGCTACATCTTAGGCAACACACTTAGGTTATAAAAGCCACAGAAAAAAAGTCACAGACCATTCACTATCCCTGTCTTGTACCACCGCATGACCCTTAAACCTGCAATCCCCACAAATTAAAAAGTGCCAAAAAGGACAGTATTATTTGCCCATCATTTTATTTGAACTGGCCCATTGAATATCCCTGTCCTGGAACGCAGCATGAGCCCAAAACCTGCATGACCAACAGATTCAAAAGTGCGGAAAAAGGAGTTTTTGGGAACCACCATTTTAGTTGAAATGGACATTTGACTTATCTGTCCTGGGCCACAGCATGAGCCCCAAACCTGCATGACCCCCAGATTAAAAAAGTTCCGGTAATAGGAGTCTTTAACCCACCATTTTAGTTGAACTGGACATTAACTATATCTGTCCTGTACCGCAGTATGACCACTAAACCTGTCTGACCCACAGTTTAAAAAAAAGTCCCGGGAAAAAAAAGGGTCTTTTAACTCCCATTTTAGTTGAACTGGACATTAAACTATATCTGCCCTGTAGCATTTGTATGCCATTTAAACCTGTCTGACCACAGATTAAAAAGTGTTGGGAAAAGGAGTCTTCAACCACCATTTTAGTTGAATGGACATTGGGACTAAACCTGTTCTGGGCCACAGCATGAGCCCCAAACCTGCATGACCCCAGATTAAAAAAGTGCCGGAAATAGGAGTCTTTGAACCACCATTTTTGTTGAACTGGACATTGACTATATCTGTCCGGGGCCCACAGCATGACCCCCAAACCTGCATTGCCCACAGATTTAAAAAGTGCCGGAAAAAGAAATTCTTTTTCCCAACAAACATTTTAGTTGAACTGGACACTAACTATATCTGTCCTGGGTAACCTACATCTGTTCAAAGTCTTCCTGTCCTCCCTTGTACAATTCAGAGGAATATTTTTTATCAGCTATTTTGTACATGCAAGTTTTTTAGTAGTTTTAATTCTAGAAAACACATTTTTAAAATAGGATGGAATCCCACCACGTCTTTGTTTCTCTTTTTTTTTAATTGCACGTGTCATACGGGGAATTGCTAGCTTTTTTAAAGTTTCTTGCAAAAACAAGTCATTTTTTCAATATGTGCCCATTAACAGTGTCCTACTATTCCTGTTTTTGGCAGCACCATCACCTCAAAGCCACTTTTGGGAAAATTGTGAAGAACAAATGTCTGTTAGAAATCCACTTTTTTATACAATAGGACCTGTAGTCTAGCTGCATTTCACAGTAAAATGCCCCCAAAAATTCAAACATGACCCTTGAGTCACTTTTGAAAATTTTGTGAAGAACAAAGGGTCTGTTAGAAACCAAAAATTTTTTTACAATTAAGACCTGTAATATAGCTGCATTTCACGCAAAAATGCCCCAAAAAATTCAAAACATGACCCTTGATTTCACTTTTGAACAATTGTGAAGAACAAATGTCTGTTAGAAACCAAAATTTTTTACAATAAGACCTGTAAATAGCTGCATTTCACAGCAAAATGCCCCCAAAATTCAAAACATGACCCTTGACCCAAATTTTGAAAATTTTGTAAAGAAACAAATGTCTGTTAGAAACAACATTTTTTAAAATAGGCCCTATAGTATTGCTGCATTTCAAGCAGCATGACCCAAAAAATAAAAAAAAATGATTCTGGGCCCACTGTTAAAAATTGTGGGGGAGAAATGCCACTTAAATAAGCCACATTTCTGTTCCAAAGGACCATGATTTATAGCTGTATCTCACAGCACCATGACCCCAAAAAATTTTTAAAAAGGACTTCTCAGCCACTGTTAAAAATTGTGCGGGAGAAATGCCACTTAGAAGCCACATTTCTGTTCCAAAGGACCATGATTATAGTTGTATCTCACAGCACCATGACCCCAAAAAAATTATAAAAATGACTTCTCAGCCACTGTTAAAAATTGTGAGGGAGAAATGCCACTTAGAAGCCACATTTCTGTTCCAAAGGACCATGATTATAGTGTTTCTCACAGCACCATGACCAAAAACCATTGACAATGTGAAAAATTCTAAAGAGGGAAAGTGAGTAAAGGGAAATACGGTTTTTTTCATGAAACGTTGGTGTCTTTTACAGTCTCTTCACAGAAAACCACCCAAATAAAACTGTTGGGAATGAGAATAAAAATTGCAGTAAGAAATGATCATTTTAAAAAAAAGTTTTCAAGAGGACCATTTCTGTTTGAAGAGGAATGGGAATTAGGACCGGCAACTAATCGGTGACCTCGGCAATTGGGGCAACAACATCATAGAGTTCCATGCCTGATTCATCTTGATGAAAGTCAAACAAATCCACTTTTTCTGTAAAAAAGCTGGATGCGTTTGTCTGTAATGACTCCTCCAGCTGTGCTGAAGGTCCGCTCAGATATGACGCTGGCTGCTGGGCGGGGAAACACCTCTATGGCGTGGCGAGCGAGCTCGGACCATTCGTCCCTTTTGGATACCAGAAGTCAAATGGGTCCGGAACACATCCAAAAACATCGGTGTTTTAGACGCAGATAGTCGTGCACCATGATCTTAAGCTGGTCTCTGTGTGTTGTATGTGTGCCCTGCATTACATTGCGTTTGGGGAGGTGGTAAATAAAGATTGCCAGGGTCACCCATTAGGCTTCCGGCACCTTGCCTGCTGCTGCGCCCACGGCTAATTGGCACTCTACTGATGTCACGTCGCTGACGTTGTTCCACCGTGACATTTGTATAACGTGAAGCAGACGAAACAGATGTCTCCAGTTGATTAATCAGCAAGGTCTCCATTTCCTGCATTTTACTCTCTATTTGGGTGGGTGGAAGGAAAGTGCTGGTTTGGTTTTGTACGGGGATCCAGGAGGGTGGCAAACCCAGTAACTGTTGTTCATTTTGATGGCCTTAATGCGAGGATCAGTTGGAGGAAATGGAGCATCCCAAACACTTTATGTGAGAGATGGAGCCTTGTTTTCCCAAGCCTTGGGTCGGTGGCAGTAGCAAACTGATCTTCCTCATCTTCCCCCTCGCCTCAAATTCGCGCCAACCTCTTTCCAAGGCAGGGAACGTCGGTAACGTCGGTGTCCCGGAATACCTCCTCCTCCTCCTCCGCTTCCTCCGGCACAGCTTCAACACAGCCCTGACTTGCCACAGATGATGCACCCTGAGAGCTGACGCACCGCCTTGCACTAGCCCTGGACCCCGAACCACTGCCTAATGAAGACCGATAAAATTGTGAAACTGTCGGGCCTTGTGGATCCGACGGAGAGAAAGGTATGTGTCCGCATCTGTGTCCGTCTCCTCCTCCGTCGCTGGCGGGACCATCCCTGCGGTTTTGAAGAGCGTGCGCCGAACCTGAGAGCCACCGTCACCAACAGAGACATCCACCCAGCGAGCTGTCACAGAGATATAGCGGCCTTGGCCGGGGCTTACTAGTCCAAAGTGTCGGTGGTCAGATGGACTTTTTCGGACAAGATGAGACAACGCGCTTGAAATTTTAGATGACAGTGGCTGGCCAGGGCAGGGACGGCTTTTCTGGAAAAAGAAATGCCTGTCGGCATTGGTATTGGGGGCAGGAAAGGATCATGATGTGGCGGGAAACCCATCTGTGTCCACCAGAAAAACAACATTTCCAAGGCCAAAAAGCCTGGCAATGCCGACAAATTTAGGCTTTTGGCTTTGGGATGGTTTTTGGGGTAAGTGTTTCTTCTGCTCCCAAAATTGGAAGCAGAAGGTGGCTGCTAGGGAAAGGGCCGCTGTACGGGTGCAGGTCGTCAAACTGGTGGAAGGAAAAGGGGTAGGATGGGTCTCTGGTGGTGCTGGTGGTACTCGGGCGACAGTGGAGGCTGAAGCGGAGGCTGATCCCTGATCATGACTCTGAGAGACATGGGCAGCTGAGGAAAGTTGTTGGTGGCAGGGGAGGAGGAGGCGGAGACAGAGGGTGTGACAGTGGTTGGAAGTCCGGCATCGGTGTGGCCTTTTTTGGCCAAGTGTTCCCTCCATTTCAACTCATGCATTCGCTGCATGTGACTAGACATGTTGGGGGGTGGTTTAAAAACCTAAGATTCTTGCCTCTACTGATGCGTTTATGCCCTCTCCCTTTTTGAGGCGGGACCCGTTTTGACACTACCCCATCATCTTCCTCCTCATCCAGTGATGAAGCGCTCGCAAGCAAATTCTGCGGAAAAGACCACAATGGATCCACAATGTCGTCGTCGTCATCATCATCATCAACACAGGTGACTTGGTCGTCCTGACATTCTGCATCAGGAGCTGCAGGCTACAAGCAAGAGGCACTGCAAGGTGTTGCCGACCACCCGGGATTTTTGCCGATTGACCGGCATCCTTCTCCTCCTCTGATGGCATCAGTAACTGGGCGTCAGAGCAGACAAAATCATCCTCTTTGGCATCTTGGTCTTTGGAAATGTCTTCTGACCCCAACCGCATTTTGTCATCAAAGAAGTCTTCAGAAAATGAATTATCCACAGTGGTGGGTACACGAGTTGACATTTGGGCTGCCTTCGCTTCATGTTGGACGGATGCTGATGACGACATTTGTGGCCGTGACTGGTGGACGGGGAGGTAAGACTGTGGATGCAGGTTGCATTAACCCCTGAAGAACAGATTGGCGACGCTGTTCGTTACTGAGATTACAGGGCCTGACCCAGCGATGACGGGCCTGATGGTCCTGCAACCAACGATCGTGGCATGCGTGTTTTCACCAGCACTGGAAAGGGGCACTTCTCTCGTACCTCTACCTCCATGTCCTACCCCCTTTTTTGCTCGCTACCCCCTGCATTTCGCTCCATGTTCAGAAAGATATAATTTTAAAAAAAATTATGGAAGAGTTTTGACAGTCCCCTTATTGAAAGACGGAAAATCACAGCTTCTTAAATCCCTTAATTTCCTACAGCCAACTAGGATTAGAAAAATGAAAAGGGTTTCTTGCGATACCTGTGAAATGCGGTCTGGTTTGGGAAAAACCGTAAAACAAAAATCAACAGTGTTCTTCCTTCAGTCCAGGGATTTACAACTGCCAGTAAGGACTAGGAAATTTATAGTTTTCAACAAATATCATTCAAGTGCGCTATCTGTGCCAAAACTGAGATTCACAGAGCGCAATTAAAAACTATTCAGAAGTTACACGGATGAGAAATTGCAGCAATGACAAACGAGAACAGTTACTAGAGAATTTTTCTATCAGAATTGTCGTACAGGGTGGATATTTGAAAAAAACTAGGGCCGCACCACGTGCAATACAGCTATTTAAAAATAATACGGATAACAAACAGTGTTTTTTGCACCTATAAATACACCTGCGGTGATGACAAAATTGCTGTATTCAAATTAAGTGCAAGGTGGCTCTATAAAAAAAAACTGGGCCGCACAAAGTGAAAAAAACACCTATTTGAAATGTTATCGGATAATAAAAGGCGTTTTTTGCACCCTTTAAATACACCTGCAGTGACTACAAAATTGCTGTATTAAATTTAAATGCAAGGTGGATCTATGAACAAAACTGGGCCGCACCAAAGTGAAAAAAACACCTATTTAAAATGTATACGGATAATAAAAGGCGTTTCTGCACCTATAAATACACCTGCAGTGCTACAAAATTGCTGTTATTAAATTTAAATGCAAGGTGGCTTATGAACAAAACTGGGCCGCACCCAAGTAAAAAAAAAAACCAATTTGAAATGTATACGGATAATAAAAGTCGTTTTTTGCACCTTTAAACACTTCTGCGGTGACTACAAAATTGCTGTATTAAATTTAAATGCATGGTGTCTCTATGAACAAAACTGGGCCGCACCAAAGAGAAAAAAAACCAAATTTTAAATCTTTGTACAGATAATAAAAGTTGAGTTTTTGCACCTATCAAATACACCTGCAGTTACTAGAAAAGATCTTTTTCCCTAATATAATTTAAAAGGCTGCACAACATACAAGTAATATTTCACCAAAAACTGGCCAAAAACTGTTAATCAAAACCCATTGCAATGCAGGGTCAAAGCACAGTCTAGGCTGCATAATATCCCCTCTCCTTTCAAAAAACTCCCTGCCAGTCTGTCTGTGTTCGCCCGCACCGCCCCGGTTCCCCCCTCCCTCCGTGGCTGTACAGCGCTAGATGCTCCTTTAAAATTCTAAGCCTAAGTAACTAAAAACTGAAATTCTCTAATCTACCTAAGTTCTAATGTTCACAGCTAAAAGCATAGTTGTCTGTGTGAACAAATAGAACAGTTTCGCGGGCTGTTTTGAAGAGACCACCCCAAATTTTCGCACCCCCAACTCACCCTGCCTATTCTCTAAGCTGATTTGCTGGCGCCAAAATAAAGGGAAGCTGCAAAATGGCGCAATTTTAAATAGTTTATGCACAGATTTTTAACCTAATTATCACGGATCGAAAAATCCGATCAAAAAAAAAAAACCGTGCCGATTTCAACTTTGTCGATAATAACGCTCAACATACACATAACAATATCAGCAGCACACAAAATTAGAATCGTTGAAAAAACTTCCGTTTTTTTTTTAAAGCGGGAAAATGTTTTTTTCAACGTATTCTATTTTTGTGTGCTTCTGATTTTTGTTATGTGTATTTAGATTACAGCATGACAGCGGCCCCCAAAGTTTAAGGGTTTTTTGGAGGTGCTGAAACCAAAAATTTTGTTTTTGAATTGTACTCTGGTAGGGGTTTCCCATCCAACTAAGACCCACGTATAAAATATGCCCCCACATTTTTCCCTATGGGGTGCAGGATGTTTCCCATCTCCCTTGGGAATGTGGCGGGGAGCCCCATGAGCCCAAAAGGGAGCACAACAAAGTAAATGTCCCCGGGGAGGGAAAAGGCCTTTTTCCCTGGCCCCTTTGTGGGGGGAAAACCTGCCAAAGCCCTGGTCGGGTCTAATGTAAAAAGTCCTTGCGGTCCAGCCCTAAACCCCAACTCACAACCGGGCATGGGAAGGCATCAAACTTTGAAATTTCATTAAGTTTAGGGGAAGTCTTTGCAGAAACTTAAGCTGCCTCGGGTTGGGTAGAGCACAATGGGGCTCGACCACCCATTTTGGGACTTTTCTATACCCCAAGCCTAGCTTTTTTTTTAACTTCTAGGGCAATGACTTCAGAGCCCTTTTATGGCCTCAAAGTACCTTCTGGCCGGGTTCTTGACGAGTCGGGTTTAAGACCCCGGGCCGACCTGGCAGTTCGAAAAACCTCCGATTTTCTTTGTAGGAACCCCGGTTTCCTCCCGTTTTGTTTTCGGAAAATGTCAGAGATTTGGATAGGGGGTTAACCCCTTTTGGGGACACTCCTATGCACTCTTACGCCCAAAAGACTTTGAGGGTCCCCCGGGGCTTAATTAATTTGATATAAAAAATTGATACGGTTTTTTTTTTCCGGGCTGGAAGACCTTAAAATTTACATCACACCCGCTCCATAATCTCATAGGGCCCGCCATTTTGCCAAAATTTGTTTTTCGCCGGGGTCCAGTACTATCCCCGGGTCGCCTAGCGGAACACCTCCCCCTTCCCGCCCTTTAATCCCCAGGTCTGGGTTTCTTGCCCTGCTGCATTCTCACGTACTATGGTTAAGGGGCCCAGCAATCCTATCCTGCATTTCAGCGAGTGCTCAATGAATCCTATGCAGGATTCCCTGCCCCCAGCTATGGTATGCCAGGACCCCCCGGGGGATGTCTACTATAAAAGAGCTAAAAGGGGAAAAAATACGGGGGATGCCTGGGGACCCCCCTTAAGAGAACAAAGGTGGGGTAGGGGAGGGTCCCTACATCGTTTTTGGGTTTTTTTGAATCTCTCCACCAGACCACGGTCGGGGGAGATACCTGGGGTACGGGATGGTAATTTTAAGTGGGCGGCAGAGTTCCTTGGCACCTTAGCAAAGGGGGGCCCTGGTCTGTCATATCTCCTTGGATCCCCGTTTGGGTAAACTTTTGGGAACTTTCCTTAGTATTCCTTTTGGAGGGGGGTGTTCCTAGGGGAAATGGCCTCGGGATAGGAGGGGCTAATCGGACCCTAAGATATCTGATGTCCCGGGGATTTAGGGACCGGCCCTACCGGGCCATGCTGCCCTCTCAAAGGGGACTCTATATTGGCAGAGGAATTAGGAGCCCCGAAAAGGGGCCCTGGGGGCTTTAACTGGACCCCCCGGGGCAGACTGGCAGTATTCCTAAAATTGCCCTGAAAATTCCGGGCCAATAAAATAACCCACCTCCCCGGTCTTCTCCACCCCTAAGTGTCCCCCCAACACAGGGGAGTGGCTAGCCCCAAAACCCTGGGGGACGTGTGATCTGGGCACCCCCCAACTGCTCCACCACTTCGGTTGGGGTCTTTTTACCCCGGTACAACATATTGTGTTGACCACAAAATGGGGGAACCAAACTCTGGGCGGTTCCTGGGGTTCCCCATCTATACCATCACGTTTTTCCAAGCATGCCAAAAGGGTTTGGGTCCCTCAGTGCTCCATGCGAAAGTTCCCCCTGGATACTGGCAAGGGGGCGAACTCGAGCTCAGAGGGGTCCCCACCGGACGGAAAGGGAAACCCCAAATCGGGCCCTCTGGCCCGTCGGGCACATTATCCTTACCACATAAATGGGCACACTTTTTATTCCCCAAAAAACCCCAGAAAAGGGGGAAAATACAACCCTATGACACACTGGGGGTAGGCTCTGACGAGGGGCCCCCTCATGTCTGCGGGCCGTAGGGGGCTTTTGGTGAGTACCGCATTGGGGATCCCATGTCCCCTTTTACACAGAAAAACCCGGGGTTGGTCTACCACCACCGGCCGGCACCGGGTCCCCAACTTCGGGGTCCCTGATTTTAATTGGGCCCTAAACCCAAATTCCCAACCCCCCGTTTTTAATTTTTGGGGAATTTAAAAACCTTCAAAAAAAAACGACGCCCTTTTTCCACCAAATTTTCCCCCCCGGGCACCGTGCCATTTCCCGATCCATTTCATGATGCGGGGGGCCCCCCCCGGGGGAAAGGGTCTTTGGGGTTCCCCCCCCTTCCCCCAGCCATGACCTCCCCCACGGACCTTTAGATTCCCCTTTTGGGACAGGGACAGTCTTACCCCTGCTGACTCTGGGGGATTCAGTCCTTTGAGGAACCCCCCTTGGAACAATTCCCCCTGAGAAAAGCGGGTCCTGTAAACCCCCCCAAAATGGGTCCCCACGGGGGGGGCCGGGTAAAGTGGCACGAGAAAAACCCCCAATGGCGCGAAGAGTTTTTGGGGCTTTCAGCACCTTGAAGTGAAGATAAAAAATTGTACCAAGGGGTATAATCCCAGGCGTGAAATTTTGGGGCCCCCAAACCCCAATAAAAAAACCCCGCGGGCTGGTTTTCCCTTTTGCCGCCTTCTTCGTTAGCCCTAGGTCAAAAAAACCCTTTTTTGCCCGAAAGAAAGGGGGGAAATGTCAAAATTTTTTCCCAGGGGGGGGTCCCCCTCCCCCCTTTTAAAATCCAAAAACGCCTCCAACGTCCTTGGGGACTTGCCAGAGATGTAGCTTCGGGGGGCCTGCCAAAAAGCCCCCCTTTTTTCAGGCCCAAAAAGTGCGAAGCCCCGTTTCCCGGGCGCCTTTAATCCGGGGTCCCCGTTTCAAAGGGGTTTTGGGCTTGCGAGGAAAAGGTTTTCCAGTGGGGGTTTTTCTCGTCTTGGGAAAAGCGGGGTTTGGTTTGGGGGATAACTTCCATAACCTTTAAGCCCCCCTGTTGACAATTTGGGTTTAAAACCACCATAAACTACCGGATTTTAATTACACCTTTTAACTGCTCTTTCATAATTTTCAGCCAAAACACCTGGAGGGAAAAATCATCTTTTTGCCGAGACTGGGTAAGACAACCCTGCGTTAAACCATAGTTGGGGTGTATTTGAGTTTTCCTTTAGGGGTGGTTTTTGGGCCAAAGGGGTTTTGGGATTTTAAAAGGCCCGGGTTTCCAACCCAAAAAAACCTAG